>VXAU01003114.1:217033-289328 GCA_013399695.1 Formicarius rufipectus | reverse complement strand
TTTTGGGGGGGGGGTGGTTCTTTTTGTGATTGCTGTCTTAATTGTTCCATGGAAATAGTTAATTTTTAAAACAACCTATCAAGCAGCCAACTTTACTCTCCTTTCTTTGGGACAGACTGTGTACTTTGTGCTGCTTATTGGTGAAGCCATAATAATAGTTCCTTCCTTTTCTGTGTTTTCATCCTGCTAAGAATGATGCAGATCTGGATAATAACACGTAACTTTTTCCGTTATCTGCAACAAATTTCTTGTCACAGGGCACACATATGCTCAGGTTCACGCTATTCTTCATCAGGGATTTATGTAACACTGAAAATTGTAATTGTGGATGCTAAAGTATTCTAGTTAATTTTATTAAAGGCAGAAGTTAAATGCCTGTTTATAATTTAGCTTGAAATATCAGATCATGTTTGTGTAGCATTAGTATGGTGACACTAACACAGATCCTGCCAGTTACTGGTTTGATAAAAAGAAGAGGAAAGCTGTTATAATTTGATAACTTCTATTTTCCCACTTGCACTGCATCAGTTGGTGCCAGTCACCTCTCTTCACGTGAGGCTACTGCCTACAAACATAAAGCTCTAATTTAATAGCCTTATTGAAATTATCAAGCAAATAATAAGAATTTGAAAACATAAGCCTAAGTCCACTAAATATTTTGATCATAACTCTACAGGACAATGAGTTCCTTCACTGAGGGAGATGTCTAATTTTGGTTGAGAATATTGAAGGTTAGTATGTTTTATCGTGTGCCTGGATGTTAGAACCACAGTCTGTTTTGATCAGACAGAAAGGGAGAAAACTAAAATAAAAACAACAGCAGCAACAACAATAAACCCATAAACCCCCCACTTTATACTTATAAACAATAACAAAGAATTGCTCTTCTCAAGGAAAAATTGTCATGTCATTCATGTTGCCTCAGCACTATGAGCAGCCTTGGGTTTTAGAATTGTATTGGACTTTGGCTCCAAAGAACATTGTCTTATTAAATAGTATTCTATCTTCTATTAGTTAAATGATTCCCTTGCTTCTCAGGTGGTGGTTAATCCACATGCTCAGTCTTTCTCTTCTTTTGAGTTGGTGGATTCCTTGGGTCAGTGGTCCATGAGTTGGTGGTCATGATGTCCCCATGCCAGAATTACCTTTTTCCCAGCTGGAACTGATTTCAGAACACTGACTGAGTTGGCTTTATTAGTTTCTTCCTTATCTTTGGAGTTCTGCCAAATGCCCTTGTGGGCCACAAATTCTGTATTTTTTGCGTCCACTATCAGCAATAGAGCCTTCTCCCCAAGCTTTCCTAATCTCCTCCTAGGTCTGAGACCGTGTCAAGCCCTAAACATTAACAAGGAAATTCCATTGATAAGTAATTTATCTTTCTAACATCTGGACATCACTCCGAGTGGGATGATGCTCTGAGGAAGGTGGTCATGAGTAGGACAGGTTGACAAGAAGGCTTGGCTGCTGCATGGGCAGTGTGGCAGGGGGCCTGCTGGCAGCTGAGTGTGCTGGCAGGTAACTGGGGCCAGCAGGCTGGAGATGAGGCTGCTCCAGCACTGACAGGAGAACGTGCACATGCCCATGGGATATGACCATCATGGGCAGAGCCTGGTGCTGCTAAGCAGACTCTACTGAAAGATCCAGACATAGCCAGAGATGAGCTGGGGCCTATGCTGGGCCTCTTGATGTCCTCGTGGCCATGACATTTGGTATCTCTGTGGGGGGATGATGCTCAGAGTGAAATAGGCACATTGGGGTGTTTTGTCCCTTTGAGCACTGATACCATTCACTCCCTGATGAGATGGGGACAGAGTGGGAAGGGGAGCATGCTGCTCCTCCTGGAGGTCTTCTAGCATGGCCAAATTGCTCACCATGGGCTGTGGGCTGCTGCCTTGACCATTGGCAGGGTTTTGCTGTTGTTCAAGATGAGCTCTGATCTCCTTGCTATCAAGTTCCCAGTGGAAGGTTGCTCAGGGGAAAACACAGGACAGTGTCCCTCTTTCTTCCTACTCTAACTCTTGTTTTCCATGTGTGACTGCCTGCCTCTGTTCTGCAAATCACTGCAATTGTGTTTGACGAGTATGGATTTTGCTGAAGTAAATACAAGTTGTTATCTTATGCTTTTTGTTTGTTTACTTGTTTTCTTCTGTTGTACTGATCTATTCTCTCTATTAACTAGAAAATTTTATCTGAGAGTATCTCTCAAACCAGAGCAGAGGGGCTGTTGGCAGCTCCAGCTGAGGCTGCATCTGGCCCAGGCTCTTCTCCTGCCATGAAACAATTTAAGTGGCTTCCTGTGAGTCATTACCCAAGGTGAATCAATATGTACCTCTACGAGTGTGCGAATTAATGAAGATTGGTCTCTGATGGATTTGTGCTTTATGATTGCATCCTCTGATGCCTACTGATGTACAAACACCAAATGAAACTTCTTGTGCAATTGAGGTCCTGAAGATCTCTTTCTGTGCAGATTTTCTGCTAGGGATGACTGCATGTTACAGCTTGTCCTTTAGTGGAGGCACTGAGCAGGGTCTCTTTTTCTTTCCAGTTTTCTATATCTGTGAAACTTAAAAATCTCCAAGGGCATTATATCCTTATCTTTCTTTTTAATGTGTTTTAAATTGGCTAGTAGGTTCAAATAGAGCTGGGGAATGGAGTGGCAAATTATCATATGCAGACATAATGTAATTGCCTGAGATTCTCTTCCTCAGGAAGCCAGGCTAGAAAGAAGTGAGAGAGGTTTACTGCAGAAATATTGCCTAGATTGTGGGGACTAGAAGGCTGAAGAACAAGGCTGTTTGTAAATAGAAGCTAACCTCAAATAAATATGTATGCTTTAACTCTACATAGCCCAAGATTTCATTGACATAACAGATTTGGAAAGGCAGAAGTTGTTGATTAATGAAGCTTTACTGACAAGGTTGGGACACTGAACATAATAAAAATTAAAATTGTAATTTGCTCATGACTGGCAGTTGAAGCTCAGGAAGGAGCAATTCAGCTTGTCATGACTGCCTTGAAGTCCATTAGCTCATTTTGAAGCAGAGGTCCTAGGAAAATTTTGCTTTTAAATCAAGAGGGATTTTAAAGACAAAATGAAGTGTGTGATTTTGCTGTTGTATCAGATCTACATCCACTCACATCTTGAGTACTGTGTGCAGTTTTGGCCTCCTGACTCATAGGAGGATGTAATACCGTTGCAGAAGGAAAGGCAACTAAAATGATAAAGTGGTTGAAACAGACTGAGGATGAACCAACAAAGATCTAGTTTTCTTCAGTTTGGAGAAAAGGTTGAAGGGTGAGGTGACCAAAGATTTCATAATCATGTAGGCAACACATAAGGGTTATTGGAACTGTCATTCAACAACTCCAAACTACAAGAACTGAAGGACACTACAAAAAATGGAAGTAGATACAATTTCAAGCACTCAAAGGAAAGAATTTTACACTGCAGGTTGCAAACTTTGGGCATTTACTAGTACAGGACACAGCAAAGATGGATAGTACTGGCAGGTTCCAGAGAGTTGCATGAATTTATCAGCAACAGCCCTGTAGATGGATAGTAAAAGCACAGAGGAGGTTAGTACTGTCCATCATTTCTAATTCATGATGGCTGGATGAGGAAAGAGACTGTAGAAAGTGTGCCCATTGTACTCCTGAAAAGCATCTCTTACTGCTCTGTTGCAGAGACAGCACTGGTTTTGATGGACCATTGTCCTGTACCACTTGGGCATTCCTTAAGTTCCTGTAGCGCCTTGAGCCCACTAGTAAGGCAAAAACTCATGTGTGGATTGGAAGTGATGATGTGTAAAACAGCAGTTAGATTCCCTAGTTTTTATTAGGTCTGGGTCAAAGGCAATAACTACTTGCTCCAGAATGTCAGTCTGACATTGCCAAGAGGCAATGACTGAAACCATGTTAGGATTGCTGCTGGAAGAACAGATTAAAGATTTTTCTCTTTGCATACTTTTCAGAGCTGCATGTTTAACCTGGCTACTGATGGAACTAAGTGTGGAGGACAAAAGTTGGTGACCATTTTCTTTTACAGTGAAACCTGTGAATTTGCTTAAACACTGATAAGTAATTTTGTTCTTTGATGGTAAAACACATCCTGTTTCGGCACTGTGTTACAAGATTGCTTAGTTAAATGATAAAGTATGTAAAGTGACTGATTTGAGACAGTAGGAGAGAACAGTATTCATATGCTGGTAAGAATAATTAGCAGAATGCACTTAGTGTGTGTGTGATCATAACACCCTAACCTCAAAGTAAAAATGTTTTTTAGTGTGCAGGTGGTAAGCTATTTCTGAAGAAATTCTTGAAATATTTCCTAAGTGGTTTTGCAAGAAAGTTGCAACAAAATAACAATTTGTTTCAGCACCTGGTTTAAAAATTAAGAAAATAAATTTAAAAATTAAAAGGAAATACGTTCTTATAGTTCTCAAAACAGTTTTATTTTCTCAAATATAGCATGAATAACAACAGCAAAACCTTCTTTGTGTGTGTTGTACTTTACAAGGTGTTGCTTTGACTGTCTTATATTATGCTAATTAAGTTTTTTATCAAAATGAGTTTTTTATCAGCTTCAGTGGCCACAGTAAGATGTGTTTTAACTTACATGAAAGACTAAAATTCTTTGGAAACTGGATACAGGTGTAAATATTGGCTAATAATTGAATGTTCTTTGGGCACAAAAATGTCCTTTGTCTGTTTACAGAACCAGATATTTTACAAGTGTTGAGCTTTTCTTGTCTCAATCAGTGAAACTTTTCATGGACTTAATTGTCTTGAAGAAACATGTTCTTTCAAAAACAGCTGTTCTCTCTGCAAATGTTAGTCCTCCAACTCTTCTTCACTATCTATAAGTCCATTTTTGGGCCAAACTAAGCTGGGTTTACACACAGATTGGTTCTTAATTCTATGAATTGTTCATTATAATGAGATGTCACTAATGAAAATAAGGATACAGATCAGAAAGGAAGCATATGGCGGTTGCTCTTTTTTTTTTTTATTTTTAATGTGTGTATCTGAAGGAAGGAGTAAAGAATTTAAACAAAGAAAGAGATACAGTAATATGAGGAGAACCTGTATAAAGAATGCTTCAGAAAATCATTGGGAGGGAGGGGAGAGAACTAATTTAATTATGATAATGGATTTTTTTATTCTTTCTGGTGAAAGAAGCTGTAAATCTGGTAGTATCATGAAGAATAACATAAGTGGTTAACTTTGTTTCTGAGATGACATGAAACAACATAGGACATAAAGAGACCACTAACAGGTTTTTTGATGATTGTGATTTCAAAGAGAAGTGTGTGTGCTCCAGGCTGGATATATGGGGTTATTGTGCTGTCTGTGAGGGCATGGGACAGGGTGTTATATGGGGCACCAAGTCCCAAGGCTTTTCTCTGCTTGGTGGATTATTCTGAAATGTGTTCTACTTTTGCCATGCTGGCAAACCCCGCTAGACAGAGGACAGGATAGAACTGGCTAACGAAGGATTGCAGTAGGGAAAGGAAATCATGTTCTCTGCCTGTACGTGACTATTCCTAAAGTTAATGGCCTTGCTGAAAGTACTGCTGGCTGGCAGCAAGCAGAGCTTTAACTTGAGTCCCTTAGGAGGTGACAAGTGGGGAACAGAGAAAGAAACTACAGAAACATCAGGCAGCAAATAAACGAAGTACCATGCTGGGACATTGCTCTAGCAGCTTGTGGAGAATAGTAGGAATATCCATAGAGCCAGTAACCACAAAAAGATGTTAAATAGATGAGGACTGAACTGAGATAAGGAGGCTTAAAAACATTAAAAGCAATTTTGGTTCAATGGCTTGACTATGTAACATTTCAGATTTCTCAGCTGATAACTAATAAGAAGTAGAGAAACCGATTTTGAAAGTTTAGGAGCTCTGCTTAATGGTGAAAGCAAGCAGAGACAGAGACAGATGGACAGAGGTAGGGTCAATAGGGGCTGAGTTAAAAGCAGAGCATGCTTCCAAACTGAGTAAGGAAGAAGAGGAAAAAGAATTGGAAGAGGATGAGGCAGTAACAGTGAGATAGAGAAGACAAAAACAATAATTTAGTAGCTTGATGGTAAAAAAAATGGATTGAAGAGATGAACTGGATTAGAATGAGCAGTGTTATAATTGATGAAGCCTAGTTCAGTGAATAAAGCTTCTAATTCAAATTTCCAATAGCATTAACTAGTTGTTTCCCTACCTCTGGTATTTTTAGTAAGTGTGTAGTTTGCACTTACTGCACCATTAATGTAGGGCAAGTGTCAGAAAAAGCAAGACACTAACTGTCTGGAAGTTAAAGTGACTTTTGTGTTTCTCCTTTGATTGTTGTTCATTTTTCTCTCTTCAGTCTTAACTGTCTTAAAACTTCTGCTCAGGGATCCTACATCCTTTCAAGGTCTGCAAACTACTGTGTGTGTTTCTGTTAGGGAGAACAATCCTCTCTCTCTGTATGTTCCCTTGTTCCTCTCAAAATGGAAATTTCAGGCATGTTGAGTATGGCTTAATTTCTCACCACAGGGGCATAGAATCTCTAGGTAAAAAAGATATATATATTTTTTCTTTTATTTTTTTTTTCCAGAGAAAAAATGGAAATCATGACATGGAGTGGTTTTATATGTAATGTAATGCAGTTGATTTATTTATTTACTTGTACAGGTCAAGTTAAAAGGCAAAAATCATTTTCCCACACACATTTCACAGGTAGAGCCAATTTCTCTGTGAATCAGTGCATCCAGACAACCAGAAGAACTAAAGGTATGATCCCAATCCCACCTAATCTACAGGTTCCTGAAACCTATTTGAATTCAGTTGACTTTATATAAAAAGTGTCAGCTGGAAAGATAAAGTTTTAAAACCATTCCTCTTCATGCTAAATTTTCTGGTGAATATTATTCATAGTGTTACTTTGCTCAGACATTGCATTGGCTTTGTGTATGCTGTGGAGCAGACATGAAAAACTTTGTAATTTTTTTTTTTAGTATTGTTTTTATGGCTACGACCAAAGCTTATCCAAACTACCTGGTTTTTTGTCATCAATTTTTAAGGCTGTGAAGCTAACCTGAGTCCTGATGTTTTGTGTAGTAAGGTTCTGCATTTTGCAGAAGCCTGGCATGTCTGATGTGTGTGTGTCTGTTCACTCACACAGTTAACTCGGTATCATCATGAGATGAAGGTTTTATGTACATGAAAATGCATACAGATAAGTTTTCTGTTTCAAAGAACATTGATGGATTTTAGGTAGGCAAGTGAAACAGAACTGTTGCCGGAACATATTCCTTTGTGAGTCTTTAAGCATCCTGGCTCTGATATGGACAGTATCATTGTGTCCCATGTACTATGAATGCATTGGCAATATTTATCAGAGATGTGCCTGAAACAATCATAAGTTTTGCTTCCACTTTGGGATGGAATCCTAATATGAAACATTAAATACGACAAAATAATTATTTAGACTCTAAAAAGTTTGAAAAATACCTAGTTCATTAGAAGTTTGAGAAATCTTAAATTGCATTTAAGTTGTTCTCTTTGCTCATGTAAACAGACTGGAGTAGGAAAAGGGAAACAGAAAAAGGTGGGAAAGCTACAAAAGTGATACATGATGTCTATGCCAAAGTTGAAATGCTCTTTTACTTATATTATCATTTTGGGCTTGAACTTTAAATTTCAAAGTACAATTGGCGTATATGGTAGTTTTAAAATTTGCAGAGAGCATAGAACGTAAAGTAGAGAAAGAAGGCCATGAGATGTATGCATTTTTCTGTGGAGGAAGCCTCTATGGAGAAAAAACAAAGAGAGGATACACAGAACAAATAAACTATAACCCTGACCCAGTTTACCTTCTCCAATTACTTCACTGTAAAGTTATAAGGGAAAGACTACATAAATTCTAGTGTCATTCCTGCTCACCTGAAGCCACAGTGGAAGGTGTTAAAAACGGGACTTTGGTCTCTGTAACCTCATTGAGAACTGCTGTACATGTTACTTCACCTCCTCTTTCTCCAGTCTTTGCTCAGCTAGAAGGAGAATTTTCAAGGTGCTGTGGATTGAGTGTCCAACACCAAGCAGGCCACTTGATGTTGTTGCAAAATGGAGCTTCAGGAAAGGAAGTGTACTGACAGTTGACATGACCAAAATGAAAGCTAAGAGATCAAATCCAGGACAGGTGATTGTTGCATATTTCTACCTTAAATATAAAATAGGTAGCGCATTTATCCAACTATGAGATGCATTCAATGGATCCTGTTTTAGAGGCTGATTAATGAAGTACATAAAACTGGAAGGAGCATTATGAATCTGTTGTCATTGTAGTGCTGTGACATGTTGTATTGGGTTTCTGTACGTGTACATAAAAGTAGGAAAAATACCCTCTATAAAGGATGGGGATGTTTTGCACTAATCCTCACTGCTTTTGAAATGGTATTTTGAAAGCCTAAGACAGTCATGTCTGCAAATGGATTCAGCTAGAAATGCACCCAAGGAATCTCAGAAAAAATGAGCTTGTGTGACTGGATAAAATGTCTTTAATTAAAAAAATTATTTAAAAATTTTCTTTAATTTAAAAAGTCTCCGCAAGTTATATAGGAGTGCATAAGTTTATCATTCATATTAAATTGCTTTAATGATGGGTTTTCAGCACTTCTTTATTTGAGACGCACCAGCTAGTATACCTTAGAGATGAAATGTTTTTGTTAAGATGTCTGGGCTCAACTGCTCCTCAACAAGAAGAAAATATGCTATGATATAATTAAATACTGGTTTTAATTTCTGAATTTTCTTGACCAGAGGCAAGGTATTTTATGTGGCTCTGGAGCAGTACTTATATTAATAATTGTTTTCTAGAAATACGGTTTGTTCAACCAAAACTACTTCAAATTCTATTTGAATTAGAAAACAATTTAGATGGAAATTTTTTTGGGAGTCTCCTAGGAAACAAAATCTGAAAGAGAAAAGTGTATTCCTCTATACACTTTTATTCAGTAGTTAGCTCATTCATGTGAGGTATGGAAGGACAGCCTGAGGTGATCTGCAGTTACATTAGAGTACACCAATTAGTGGTTTTGGCAATTTTTCTTGGTTAAATAAGCTAAAATTGGTGCTTTAAGTGCATCTGTTGAGGAGCAGGAGTATGTTTCAGAGTTCAACAGAAGTATGGAGGCCAAGGTGCAGGTTATAAGGTCCATCAAGGCACTCTGAAATCTGTGCTTAGTAGAGAACAGAAACCAGCAGTCCCATTCCTCATTTGGAGTCTTCTGATCAGAGGCAACGGCACCAACCTGGTGCCTCCAGTGACCTTAGAACTGAGCAGGATTTCATTTTCTTCAGATTGCTCTGGCTGAAATGAAACTGTTCCTCATTATTGTCAGGCTGTCTCAAGGAAATCATCTAGACTTTTGAGTCTAACTGAGCTGAGCTCTGTAAAATTTGTTTGCAGGCTAGTGCTTGTTGGCACACCCACTGCATCAATTTAATCCAATCAGCTTCAGCCTCTCACCAACCTCACAGGTGGGTGTTGTGCCACCATCTCCAAGCTGGTACTTGATCCTTGCTGGTGACTCACCCATTGCTGCTCTGTATTGTCTGGTTCAACATCCAGCTCTCTGTCCTGGACTTTATAAGCCCATTTTTCCATGCCTTCAGGGTTAATTTGAAGAGACACCATACTCACTTTTGAGGTGAGTTCTTGTAACGTGCAAGTGTCTTGAAGTTTTTGGGTTTTTTTTCTGTAGAAAAAGGGTTTGCATTCTTTTATAGGTCTAAGTCCTAAGCTAGGTACTATTTGAAACAATTTATAAATAAACAGAACTTTTTTCCCCTGGTAATTCTTTTGTTACTTGATTTACCACATATTTTTTTGGTGTACTTAGGCCTGGTGACTATTTAGAATAATAATAATATTATCATTGCTTCGTGTTTTTGTAGCCAGGTTCACATTGTCTTATGGTACTGCAAAAAGAATATCAACAAAGCCTTACCTTGCACTTACAATTCTTCTGTTTGGATGTGAGTGAGAGGAAACCTGGGAAAACTGGTAATACCACAAATTTAATATAGAGGTATAAAGTCTGTAAATTATGAAAATAGACACTTTTTTTGCACTGTGAGGAATTTTGGTGAGGAAATTTGAAAGATCATGAATTTCCCCATTAAAACTCCATAAATAACTAACCCAAGTTATAAATAATAAAATCAAGTAAGTACATTTTTGTCTGATGACATTGACTTTAGTGGCTTTTTGACATTAAGCAACTGTGTGAATTAAAACCAAAGTGCTTGGGTTTTCTCCACTTTCTTGCCAAATTTTTCTGTGCTTTTTTAGCAAACCTGACAAATTAGTAATTTGCTTATGAAATACACAGAAAGCATATGTGATTTAAGAAGAAATTAAAAGAAAAAAATTGTCTGTTTTGGAGAAATAGTATATAACAATTAAAACCTCAAGAAATTTAAAGGAAAGACTTTCACTAACTTCTTTGGGCTTTTGGTGAGACCCTTGTGTCCTTGTATTGATGGTTAATATGTGAAGGAATGCAAAGGGTAAAACACTCATTTCCTCAACGTGAGCCAAATGAGGAGTGAATATCAAAATGTATCATGTCACCTTGGTAATTCTGTTCTCAGGTGTCACATACTCTTCCTTGTCAATAAGCAGATGTGACACAGAATACAATATTTAAATGGTGTTATGCAACCTTAACCAGTACCCAGAACTGCATTTCCTGTCCCTCATTATATTTTAATTAAATATAGATTGACAGTTTGTTTACATCAGACTGTTATTCCGATAAAAGTAATGTTAGCTTATGACTATTGGTGAAATAGCTGGGGCAGCAAGATGGTGATTAGTGTCAATTCCTCTGGTGACCTGAGAAACATAATATAAATAAATGAATTTGTACTTGTCAGATGAGCTGTTTTGCCAGGCTGGAGTAGATTTAATTTAGCTAAAACTTGTTGAATAACCCAAAAAAACCATTTTGCTGTATGTACCTTATGTTCTTATGAACCTTATATGTATTGGAATGAGTTGTGGGAACTGTGCTAGATAGACAGCACATTATAGAAAAAAAAAGTAAAATCTGTAAACATTATGTAATGCATAGTTTTAGGTACAAGTCTGAGCCCAGAAACACTGCTTTTGAACTTGTCTTCATTGCTCTTCTGGTTACACTGCATATTTTAGTTCTCTGACCACTTAATACGTTCTTAACTTTCATAAGATTTGTATCTCAATTCTTATATTACTATATTACATAAAAATAAAAAACTAAAATACATTACAGAAAAGAGTTATACTAGCAGTTGGAAGTGCCTGTCATATATTTTTGCTCATACCTAATTCTCTTCATAATTTTGCAGGAAATAAATCCCAATCTCAACACTGATTTAAATAGTAGCATGGAAGAATTTGAAATGCATGAAAAAGAGAGAAACACAAAGCATATCAGAAAAAACTCTAAAATATAAAATTGTTAACTGAAAAAGAAGCACTTGTACTGGGCAGATGAAAGCAGTGATATAACTGAGAGTAGTTTGTAATACAAAATATTGTTCAACTTCCTCTAGGGCGACATGCCAGACGTTCTACAAGAAAGTATATGCATTGATTGTGCTAGGCTAATTAAATATCTTGTTCTATGTTACAAAATGCACAGTAAATAATGATGACAGAAAGATGAATTTTTGAAAAGGAAACTCTACTTTCAGTGTTATTGAAGAATAATTTTCTCAGCCAGCAAGTGAAACACTGTGGATGGACCATAAATCTCACAGTCATCAATAAAGTTTAGTTAAATAAGAAGCAATTGCCTGTCCTTAGAAGAGCTTTTAAGCTGTAGGTGAATAGCTTTAAACAAGCTAAGTTACCTTTACAGTTTAGTCTTCACTCACAAGTAACTTAATTCCAAGGGGGCTGGCTAGGTGTTAATAGGTTCCTTAGATGTCAGAGAGGTGCTGTTAGCTCACAAGTCAGGGTGCAGAACATGTCTAGCCAAGAAGATTGTGAAGAACTTCTGTGATGTGAGGTCTCCTGTGAGAAGTAAAAGAAAAAAATGAGGAAAAACTGAAAAAAATAATATTGTAGTGGCTTATCATGGGTTTTTTTTTTTTTTTAAGTAAATGGAAATAGAGAAAGCATTTATTTGAAAGGAAAGTTGCATTTTGGAGAAATGGAAGGTATCAATAAATTGTTATTATTGTCACATACTGATATTGATTGGAAGGGGCCTGTAAAGATCCCATTTGAGAATCCAACCCTCCGACAAAACAGGGAAAACTAAGGTGAATCTGCTTTTAATGACCTTGTCCAGTTGAGGTTTCAGTATCTCTAGGGGTGAAGATTCCACAGCATCTCTGGGCAACCGTACCAGTATGTAGCTGACTTCAGCGTTAGTTTCTAAATACTTGATAAGTTCTCTTGATCTGTCCTTGGATGTCATGTGCTCCAGTGCCCCACTCTGTTGGTGGCCATCTATTGGACTTGCTTCAATATGCCAATGTCTCTCTTGCCCTGAAGGTACCAAAACATGGTACTCCGGGTGCAGTCTCACAGGTGTGGACTAGAAGGGAGTAATCCTCTCCCTTGCCATTTGGTTGCTGAAACATCTCAGCCTATGTTTGCTCTCTTCAACACAAGGGCATATTGCTAACTCATGTTTAACTTGTGACCTTTGTTTTTCTGCAGAGCACCCCATCGTCAGTGGGTGCCCCGGCTGTTTTTCTCTTTTCTTTTTTCTCTTTTTCCTTTGCCATTGGTTTATTGCTTCTGAGGTTTCTAAGGCTTGTGTCAGGCCTTTCCTCCAGCCTTGAGGTGTGCCAAAAGAGCAGCACTGCCCTCGAGGCTGTTGATCACTCCCCTGATCACTCTCCTTGATAAATACGGTCGATGACTCATGCTTACCTGAATGCTCAGTTATTTCTCATGTCTTAGCCTTAGTCCTGTGTATTAAAACCATCTCATGCTGTACTCTCTGTGATGACCGAAAAACACAAACCCCAACCCCCACCCATGCTCAAGACCTCATCACGTTGTTCTTAATGTTCTTCATTCAGTTTCCTCTGTGAAAAATTATAGTGAGTTTCTGTAAAAGAATTTTGTTGTTTGTTTGTTTGTTGTTGGTTTCTTTGTTTTTGTTTGGTTTTTTGTTTGTTTTGTTTGTTTGTTTGTGTTTTTTTCGTTTGTTTGTTTTGTCTTGTTTTTTGCCTGTAGCTGCCCATTAGAGTAGAGATGCTAGGCCTAGAAGAAGTGATAATTGTTATATAGATAATTGGGTTGGGCTTTAAGGGATGACAAAGCAAACTTGCTAAAGCTGCACAGGATTTTGAATTGAAATCAGGAAAAGAATTCTGAAACTTTTGACTCTGGGATTCACTGCATGCTTTTCAATGGCATCTCTGCTCTGGTTTCAGAGCAGAGAAATAAGCTGGTAGATACAGTGACCCCTGCCTGCCACGTGAGCTTTGTGCACATTTACCATCCCTTACAATAAATCGTTTGAGATCAGTTCTGCCATGGTTGGCTCGGGTTTGGATTTGCTGGTTGTTTTTTTTTTTTTTTGGTCAATGAGTTCTCAATAAGTACCAAGTGCTATTTGCACCCTTTCTAACTGAAGTGTCATGTTTGCTTTGCCAGGCTTATACAGCATGCTGCCTTTAGAGGATTGGCCGTGGGACTCAGTGGCTGTGCTGGTCTCTGCCAGGTTCTTCTGTTTGTTTGGGAGAGAAGGGATGGAGTTGTTTGTTCGTAAGAAAATTTAAAGTTTTTGTCTGACATTGCTTTTCCTTCCCTGTCCTGACAACCATTTCCTTCAAGCAAACTGAACTGGGTTGCCTCCCACCTCTTGTTCCAGCTGCTCATGCTAATCTGCCTGCCTGCAGCTGGTTAGAGGATGCCCACAGGACCCTCACTGCCAATGGTGGTGTGGTATGACTGACACAAACCTTTATGTCATGACAAAAACGGGTCTCTGCTCTCCAACCACCTGCAAGTGCTCACTTCTCTTTTAAGTCCATCACTGCAGTTGTTGCACTCCTTCCACCATCAGTAACTACACCTCTCCTGCTGAAACTGTTGGTATGTGAGCTGGTGAAATTAAATCAGAAGTGGCAGCATAGGCTGCAGACTGAATTCTTACTGCAGTACATGTGCTGCTTCCGGATAGAACACAATACCCACACTGAGTATGCAATAGTTGGGGTGTATTGTTCATGTTCTAGTTTATTTTCAACAGTTTTCTGATTTAAGTAAACTCTAAGAAGCTGCAAATGCAGGCCTATTTAGTTACAAATAGGCTATTCAGAGGCCAGCACAGCACCCAAAGCAGCAAAAGACTCTTGTTTTGTTAGCATGGGGTTAGTGCAGGTCAGATGTACATGAGTTTATATATTAGATACTTTTGACTAGTTCCTGCTGTTGTGTATATTTCTTCCATAGTAAGAGTGGCTTAATATCAAATCAGTTTAGTATATTTTTATAGAAAAATAAGATACTTCTGAAAAGACATTCTTGATTTCAAGTAGGACTGTCCTATTGGAATTGGTGAAATATGCCACCATTTCAAAATAAGATGTGTGAAAATAGTCTTCATTTCAAATAGTGCATTCAAGAGAATAGGTGAGATGTTTGTGCTACTATGCACTTTCTGAATCAAGCCCAAAGAAATCTGATTTTGTAGATGTTCGTTTTCTCCCAGCTTGATGGGAAGAGGTAACTTTTCAACAAGCCTTCACACTGTGCCTTTTGAACCATACAGGAACTGGGCCCAGTGGGACTGTTTGTATTGAATAGAATATTTGGGTTTAGGTGTTGCACAGGAGGAATTGGCATGCACAAGGAGGAAGCTATTGCTGAAGCATTTGTACTCTGGTAATCTTGCATCAGCAAATCTGATTTGTAATAACTTGGGTGTCAGTGAGCTCAGTCGTGAATTTTTTTCCCAAACTAAGGTGCTGCACAGATAAGTCTGAACTGTCCAAAACCATGAGCTGATGAGGAATTTGAGTAAACCTCGTAACTGCATAGTCAACAATGTATCACATCATGTCTTTGCTTGCTCATTTATACTTCTGTTTGTGTTGACTTGTCTTGCTATGGAACTAATGATGCTTATGTGGCATCATACTGTTATCCTTGTAAGGGTTATGGTCAGGAGAGAAGCCATACACCTAAAATATTTCTATTGCACCCCCACCTAGTAAACATAGTAATTGCTGAGTCAAGGGGGAGTTCAATAAATGAGTGCATCCTATCCCAATAAGACGTGTAACATCAGCTAGCAAGGTGCAGCTATTCAGCATTTGCTGTGTTTCAGCACAGTCTTCTTAGTAATTGATTTGGGACACTCTTAATTTGCTCAACTTATTTTTTTTTCTCTAAGTATTCTTTCTTTTTTTAGAAAGAAAAATTATACTAAACACTCAGGTTTGAATGTAGCCTTAATCTAACCCTCTCTGTTCGGTTGAGTTATGCCTGGGGATTCCTAATGGTCACAGCAGGCAGTCTCTCCAGTATGTCTATTTTAAAACCTATTTTAATCATAGCTAATTTTCCAAATATATCGGTAACTGGAAAAAAACCCAAACACTTTAAGGTCATTTCATATAATTTAAACTACAAAAGCTAACACCTTTCCACTCCCTCCCCTCCCCCAAAAGAAATCCCCTTGTACATTCAGTTCTACTTGGCAGTGTTTTATTTGTATTATGGCTTTGCCTGATTTTGACTATTTTACTGGGCATAGCTTAACAGAGAACAGTGCTGCTTGTATGAAGCAAATTGATGAATGTCACAGAATGGATGTGATTCTAAACAATTTAATAGTTAGTTTAAACCAAGAAGAAGTTGATAAGATACTGGAAAATATATGGCCTAGATCTTCAGAATCAAAGAATATCCATAACCTTTGTAGCTTGTTTGATTTCTATTTTTAGAGAGAATGTAAGTCCAGTATAATTAGTCATACTTTAGAAAGCATTATTTTAAGTGCAATGAATATTATTTTTATTAGATTTTAAAAGAATATTATTTTTATTGGAATGTTGCTTAGGAAGAACTTTTAAACAGAGGGAGGAAAAGTGATTAGGTAGAACAGATTAGAAATAAGGTGAACTCATAAGTAATTTGCCCCTTGATGCCATGCAGATGAATTCTTGCTTTTAATCTTCCGTGAGTTTGGTGTTGGTGTGGATTACAGCACATTTTATGGAGTGCCTGTGGTGTCTAAAAGGTTTTTTTTTTTTCCAATTTTTGTTCTATGATCAAACGAGTCAGATGCTTCATAGCTCTTCTTTTAAAGATCTCAATGACCACAACACTGTACCCACTTACTCTAACACTGAACCCACTTTGTTTTTTCAGTAAGCTGTCCATTGGAGACTGGAGACCACAGTTGCTGAATAGAGTCCATTGTATTTTAAAACATAAACTCCTTACCCCCTCATTTTTGCTGGGTTGCCTCGAGACCAGTCAGTTGTCCTTAAATTAATATGTACATAGCCCTAGAGCAAAAATTAAATGGTGTCTGTCATAGTAAGATTATTAGAATTTGAGATAGCTTTAATACAGTATGCAGTTGTAATCCCTTGTTTTCTTCTGTTAAAGTTATAGATCTAACACATTAAAGCACAGTATAAACAGGATTCAAATTTTTCCTTTTTGACTGGCACACAAATAAATTACTGTAGTATTTTTCATCTCTGACAAATACTCTATACTAGACTTTCAAATCTGAGGGGTTTTTTTTGTCAATTTAGGTGACCTGAGGTTTAAAGAAAAATAATTAAGCACTTGTATTTCTGTTCAGAGTTGCACTTACAGACCCTGATATCTGGACAGACATATTTATTTTGGTTCCTTCTCATACTGATTTCAAAGGAAAACATTATCCTCAAGCTTCCATATGTTTTTTCTTCCAAGAAAAATTAATTATATTTTCCAGGAGCCTGTGGTTCCTTATTGCACTGAAATCTCTGTGTGGTTTTAGATAGGGGTACTTAGCCTGTGCAAGTTTACTGATTTTTGGGCCACCTTTGTCATGGATAAAGTCCCTTTTTCACTGCTCCATCATGATAATGGAGCAACCTTTCTACTCAGCCTTGTTCTTTAGTTTTTGACTATTGTACATTTGCCTCTAGATTTAATTTTATTCTTTTTTTATCACCTTGTTGTGGTTTAAGCCCAGCCAGTAAGCAAACCCCACACAATTGCTCATTCGCTCCTCCACCAGTGGGATCAGAGAGAGTATCAGAAGGGCAAAAGCTGAAAAACTTATGGGTTGAGACAAAGACAGTTTAACAGGTAAAGCAAAAGCTGCACACACAAGCAAAGCAAACCAAGGAATTAATTTACTCCCAAAACACAGACCCATACTAGTCACTGTGAATAAAATTAATTCTACTCTGGTCAAAACCAGCACACACCTTTACTGCTTTTGGTACTGTTTTAACATTTTCAAAGTATTTCCGTTCACTGACTTTTATCTGGGATGTATGTGCCGTCAGCATTGTCCCTTATCATGAAACACCAGTTTGTTCTTGCTCAAACTTGTTCATTTGTAGGGCAGTGCCATTCCACCTTCAGCTATTTCCACTTTCAGTTTTTTATGATTTTTTTTTTCCAGAACAGCACATTTGTAACAGTAATCTATAAGACTATTAGGTGAGACAAAGTACATGGTATTAAGAACTCTAAACCAAGTTTCTTCTATGCAAATCTATGATTAATTAATTATTCTAGTTAACAATTAATATGTTTTTGGAATAATAAGAAGTTCACTCATATCTCAAGATGAGTTTTCCAAAATCATCCTCAAAAACATTTGGTGAGGATGATTGAAAATTATATGTAAATTGCCTGAAATTTCTTGGAGCAAAAATAGAAGATAACTGTGGCCAGCTGGTGCTTAAAAAGAAAACAATAGTTTAAATTAATGGCCTGAAAAAATAACAAAAAAAGTTAAGAATCTAAAAGCAGACCCCTCAGATCTTTTGTACGACTTCATAATCTTTCTTAAAATGCGTTTATGCTTCTTGTCATATGATCTGGGAGGGGATACTATGTACTGATGCATAAGTATATAACAACAAAAACTGTAAGAACAGTTTGGAAATTTGAAGTTAGTCTTTCCTTTTATATTCGAGTTGTCTTAGTAAAGTCATACCAAGCTTAGTCACAGCACTGTATGTTTTCAGCATTATTTAAGAGAGCTCCATGCTGAAAACTGAAGTGGGCATAGCAAGTAATACATTTTGATTTGAAGGTCTAGCTTAGATTTAGACAACTGAGCCTATGCACAAAGCATATGGATATTGGGGGGTGATGGTTAGGTTTTTTATTTAGATTTAGCTCTCTTCCTTTCACTTTTTCCTCCTCTTTATTGCTCTTCATGACATCATTGACAGTTTCAAATGAGACACTGTTAGGTTGAACTCCTACCAGAACATCTCATACAATAAAAACCACAGTGAAACTTGAATTCAGTCTTTGGCATTCAACCTATCAATCTTTGTAAGGTAAATTGGTTTCATTTTGTGGGCAATCTGGAATGTTTATTTTACATATACAGCTGTTGAGACCTGTCATTAATTTGAATTTACTGCTCAAATTGGCTCTGTGTATTTTCATCTATCACTGAAAGTATGCCACATTTGGGTCTATAATTTCACTAGCATTGTTGACTGTACACAGGTATTGTCCTGACATAGCATATTAACAGTTTATATTTTTTACTTGTGAGACAAATGGATGTGAGACAGCTTATGAAATATAAACCTTCTTGTTTTAATCATATTAGAGCTACAGCAAGTAGACTGTTTCATGCTGGTATATTTCTGTATCTAAAATGTCATCTTGATAGGTCTGTATATCAGGACTTCAACATATTTTTTTCTATCCTTATATCTAAGGATATATAAAACAATTCTGGGTATGCTGCATTTTAAAAAATATATATCTCTTGCTGGTTTTATATTTTTGTGAAGGTTTGAACAGTGAGCCTTGAGGTGATATAAGAAAAGAATGTGAATGGGTTTTGTAATATGTTTGTTTCGTTGTAATATGTTTCTCCTGGTGTCCTGCAGACTAAAAGTACACACATCACATGGGATTTGTGCGTAAATATATTTTACAGAATCCAATATTCTCAAATGGAGACAGCCTGCAACAGGTCCCAGCAAAGTAAGATTGCATGACTTAGCTGATTATGTTTGTTTGAGTACAGAGGAAAGAATGAGTTACCCCTTAGAAAGTTGCCATATTATAAAGGAAATATGTAAAGGCAGTATTAAATCTCTGATTCATGTAAACAGGGAATAGGCAACTAGAAAAATCTAGAGGGACCTGGTGTAATGCTGTTGGGGTTTAACCCCAGCCAGCAACTAAGCCCCACACAGTAGCTTGCTCACTTTCCTTCTCCTCACCCCCCTCAATGGGACGGGAGAGAGAATTGGAAGGATAAAAGTGAGAAAACTCATGGATTGACATAAAGACAGTTTAACAAGTAAAACATGCAAGCACAGAAAAAGGAACTCCTTCGCCCCTTCCCATGGGCGGGCAGGTGTTCAGCCATCCCCAGGAAAGCAGGGCTCCAGCACTAGTAATGGTGACTCAAAAAGACAAATACCATCACTCCAAATGTACCAATCTTCATTCTTTTCCCCCCAGCTTTATGTGTTGAACATGATGTCATATGGTATGGAATGTCCCTTGGGTCATCTGGGATCATCAGTCGTGGCTGTGTCTCCCCACAAGTTCTTGTGCACCCCCAGCTTCTCCACAGGGAGGCCTGAGTAACAGAAAAGGCTTTGACTCTGTGTAAACACTACTTAGCAATACCTAAAAAAAATCTGAGTTATCCATGCTGTTTCCAGCAAAAATACAAAACATAGCCCCACTCTAGCTGCTATGAAGAAATCTCTTTCCAGCTAAAACCAGCACAAAAGTCAACCCAGTGTCAAGAAGGCCACCCTTCTCTCCAGCAGTAGAACCAGTGTCACATTATTCAACTAAAATTATTGCTATGAAGACTTAATAAGATCAAAGTTGACAGAAATACAGACTATTTTTTTTAAACTAGAAAAAAAAAAATCAAAAGTATATTGTTGCATACAAATAGACCAAAATGCTACATTTAGTAGCTAATAAAATTGTCCTAGAATTGACTAGTAGCTTGGTAAAGAATAAAACCCTATGCTTAATAAAATGTTAAACCTTGCCCCTTCTGTATTCTCCAGGTTTTACTTGAAAAAACAAGGCATTGCTTATGTAGCATTCAAGTACCTAATACTGGAAAACTACTTCAAACAATTTGCTATCATCCTAAGAAAGCATGGGCAACATCCAATGGAAATAAGATGCAAATATAAATAGTCTCTCAACAGAGACCAGTCTCCTTCCTCTATCACCCTCCAATTCTCCAGAAAAAGAGAATGTGTATACATTCTCTTTTTTCTCTGAAAATAATCTTCTAGAAGTCTTGCAAAGGGAGTCATCAGGAAAATTAATAAAGACATCAGTAATGCACAGAGACTCCAGTAAAAGATACCTTTTAAATCTGTCTTGATAATTCTGTTTTAGCTTCTGCCAGATTACTCAAATCAGTCCATCATTGTCCCAGAATAGGGGCAATCTGCTCTGTCAGATTCATTTTGTAGGCTGATGATCACTAAATAAGCATTTAATTCATATATCTCAATAAAGTGGCTGTTTTTGTAAAATATTTTATCTCTGCTTTGTAGGTGAGATCATTAAAGCATGGAGGATGTGAGGGAGTTATGCAGTAAATTAGCACCAGAACTAAGAAGGGGAGGACAAAGTTCTCTTGATTCTCAAAATAACGCCCTGGCTACTGAGCTGTGAATTAATTTTTATAGAAACTGTGTCCCATGAAAAATTTATATGAACCATAAAGGAAAGGGATTTATAATACTCCAGACTTTCCTCCTGATTCTCCTTCAAATTGTTTCACCTTCACTCTGTGGGAATCACTATACTGATGAGGTTTTTCAAATCCCCTGCTGTTTTTTTCAGTTGTGGAGCAAAAGTAATGTGATTTTAATTATAAGACCAGTTGTATACTTTGATTTCAAATTCAGAATAGAACGTGCTTCTAGACATTATCCTGTTGGATTGATACAATTTTACAAAGATAAGTTGTTTGCAGTATCTTTGACAACTCTTTCACAATAAATCCACTCTACAGTCTCTAGCAAACAGCTATAAGGATTTCCTGAGCCAGTGTCCATAACTCTTTGTGTTTCACAGTTCAAGATGGAATTTTCTTCTATTAGTTTTCCTAATCCTTTGTTTTGAAATAATTTATAGTATTCTAGAAAATTCTGTCTTAACCAGGCTGGTGACTCTTAGCACTTCAATTACCTATTCACCCACTGCACATTGCTCTTCATTTTATGTTTATGTTGTACTCCTTTTCCTTTCTGTAGCATTTAATTGTGTTCCTCTGTTTTTTACACAGAGGTGGTGTTATAATTTTTTTATTCTTTTTCTAGTAATAGTCTATTTGTTGAATGCAGAGGAGCAGATAGTTCTGGATTTGAGCACGTTACTGGTATATACTATGGCACAATGGTCTCTGCTTTGTGCTCTACTTATTTTCAAATGATCTGTTGTCTTTCTGGTCACCAGTGAGCATTTTGCCATTTTTTTCCACAGAACCATCTGCAGGGACTATCAGACCTCTTTCTTGAGGGTAGTAAGCACTGTGTGAGCAGTCAGGATTGCTCATTACTTATATTTATAGTCACAGAGTTTCATCTGCTGTTCTATTGCCTGGTTGCTCATCATCATGAGATCCTTCTGCAACAGCTGGCAAAGCCATGAATGTTTAGAGCACAAAGGATATGTTAGATGTGAGTAAACTATTAACTTGTGTAAATACTAAGATTATTCCTACTGTAATGTGTATCCTTTTATGCCAGGTTTCCCATATATCTTACTGGATATGGGCAGAGTTCTTTTTTAGTTCCCACTACTGCTGCACAAGATACTAATTTTTATTTAAGTACAGATCTTTCTGAAATTCTCTGTCCATCACAGAGAGGCTTGAGACTCAGATGGTAGAAACTTTGACAAGCATTCTTTATATATTGGCCACCAGGCAGGATATTTGGTAGGCTGGGAGGAGCTCTGAGAAACATTAGATCAATATGCAAATTGCTGTAGTCAGTGCTGTTCACCTCACTGGCTCCCACCTGCCTTAATAACAAGCAAAGCAATTAACATGTCAGGCACTGGGACTGAAGGTGAAATGAATCATAATAACAAGATAAATACGATTTAAAAAAAAACAAAACAAAAACCAAAAAAAAACCCAAAACCCCCAAACCAACACCCAAAATGGTGTATGAAGTCAATTTTACCAAGTTGGCTCATGAGTCCATTATTGTTTTGGGGAGACTGGTGATTTGATAATGCCAAACAAGTCTCATAAGCCCTCTTTACTAAGACTTTACATTGATATACTATTGACTATACTGAAAATCTCATTCTAGGGAATGGGAGTAAGAGAGAATTTCAAGATCATCTTGTGTTTTATTATGGCTCGTGGAGACTTTGCATGTCATGCTTACCAGTGGCTGCTATTTGGGCATCCTATTATGTGCCTAGACAGAGGCATCTTGTACAATTTTCAGTGTCTTCTGATCTGTTTAGTTCAATTGCCAAACCAGAAGGTCTCCTAGAGAGCCCCTGTTACTTTCACCTCCCTCGTGTCTGAAATAATGACTCCTTCATGTCTTTTTGAATGACTGTGGAGACTTAATGGTTCTAGTGAGACACTTGAAAAGAGCTCAGTGGAAACTCTAGTTCCTTACACAGGAGACTTGCACAGAAAAAGAGCTTGATGATGACTGCACTAACTGCAAAACACAGTTCAGGGGAAAAAATTAATGCAGGGAAATATTTGCATGTTAAAGTGGATATTTAATTTATATGAAGCAGCATATATTTGGCAAGAATGGTGAGATTTAATTAGCATCATTTCCCTCTAAAGACAGCTTATGACATTTTACTTGGGTAATTGTCCTCCCAAATCTTTGGCTCCAGTGAGCAGTTTTCCTTCTTTAATAGGAAGAAGGAAAACAGTCCCCTTGTTCTGGGCAGAAGCTGACTGGAAATCTATTTACTGACTGGAAATTCATATGTAATTCTTCTGAATTTTCATAGTGATCATTCTCCTCTGAACATCATGCAACATTTTTCTGCAACTGATAGAAGAATCCTTTCAGATTTATTTCTGTCTTTGTGTGAGTTCAGAAAATACATAGCTTTGAAGACTTCTAATGTCTTGTAGACCAGAACAGTGGGAAAAAACCCTCAAAACTGAAACCCCTTATGATGGCTGCACTTCACTTCCAGCCAGAGACTACCACATATAAAATTTCAGGGATCAGAGGGTTTTTTTGTATTTTTTTCCCAACTTTCAGAGAGGTGATATCTTTGATTATTACATTTCAGTGGTTGGTCAGAAGGCTTTGTTTCTCAACTTTTTAACTAAACCAAAACCAAAAGGAAATCTATGCCAGAGTTTATTGGATGCAGCGTGTTCTATCGGTTCCTCTTCATGAACAAACAAGGTGTTACTAGAAAAAATATTGTGACCAAAGTTACCTTAACTGTCTCTCTTCAGTAACTTCAGCTGTGACAGGATATGATTTGCAAACACAAAGGCTGTCAAAAAACCACCTTTTTTGTTTGTTTTAGTCAATCTCTGCACAGCACAAATCACCTAATATTTTTTATAAAAACAAGCAGCAGAAAGAACCTTGGTTATGTCTGCTATAAATCCTGGAGATAACTTATTTTACAAAGAGTGGGGAAAGAAGAGATTACAACAAGAAAACTGTTATAATACTCTGTGGCAGAAACTGGTTGTAGGGTAGGTAGCAGTGCTGCATCTAAGTTTACTCCTTGTTTATGCACAACTCCTATACACAGCACTAGTTTGCATTTTTATAGAGAATTCCTGAAAGAAAATGGAGAATTTCAGTAAATTATTTGCATCTTGCTGAACGTAAGTATTGAAAGTTTGATTTCAAATCAGATATTCTTTTCTCACCCTGGAAGCCTTGAGAATTAGGCATGAACTACGAAATATATTTTACAGAAAAGAAAAGTGGAGTACTGAGAGATTTGAGTTCTCAGCAAACCCGCCACAAAATTAAAATTAGAGCCTGTTATTCCCAATGTGTTTGTTCCTTTTTATGCTAAGTTTTAAGATTGGCATTAAGAGCAAAGAATCACAAGAGTTACCCCAGTGTCTTCTTTTACTGTTGTTAATTAGTACATTTAAAAATATAAGAAGTTCACACATTCTGTCCTTTGTGCCTTTGTCATTTTAGCTGCTCAGTGCAGAGACAGCAGACAAGAAATATAGTTTTGCTGGTGTCCCAGAAAGCAAGTTTGGCCTCGTGTCTGTCTTTATATCAATAAATTATTAGTAGAAGCACAGCTGAAGTAGGGAGCCATTCTGAAGTAAGAGTGACAATTGTAGCATTATGTTAGCAATGAAGGTCATGTTTCTGTTCTCCTTTCGTAGCTCATGGAGGATGGTTTATGTACATGCCTTTGCAACTAACAACAAAATCTGACTGGTAAAAATTATAATGGAATCACATAAAGTTCTGTTTCAAGAATATCTGATATGTTGGCTGAAAGGATCCTTTTCCCCCCAAATTATCTTGTAAATGACTCATTAACTTATCAAACATTAAAAAATGCTTATAAGAATGACCTATGCCACAAAGTAGAACAAATTCTCTATAAATATTGTTAGAATTAATTAAAGAATGGAAATTAGAGGCGTGGGCAAATGATATGAAATACAAAATAGATATGATATGTAAAACTGATTAATGGGCTGTGAAAGAAGGGAGGTTATAGTGGGATTTTTTCCATGACATTCAAACAAGCAAGATTAAACCAACTAAACTAAAGCCAAGTTAAAGTACTAGGGATAAACTCTTTCTCCTGTTAAAAATTAACCTGCATATAGCAAAATGCTAGAAATAGATATAGAAGGAGATACAATACATTTTGGTTTTGATAGTTTCTTGATATTCGATTTCCTTAAATAGAAATTAGAAATTAGAAATTACTAGTGTGAAGACTTATAGAACAGGTTTGAACATCATGTTTCTCCCTTAGGAACATGAATAGCTTTTAAGCTATCTAACCAGCTAATGTCTCCTCTGTATATATTCCATGAAAAAACGTTATAAATAATTATATTAGTTAAATAATGTAATAAACCTGTTTTCTATTAGGGTCATTTTTGAAGGAAAATTGTGTTTGCTAAGTCAAAGAAGAATATTTTACTTTAGTTTTCACCTGTAGAGCCTGCTTAAAAATAAGTAGTGAGGATGTATAGTACATAAACCAGCTTGAATTAAAGACAAAATATATAAATTTGTCCTTCTGAGATGTCAAAGGTCTGTCCCAACCTAATTTTTTCCCTCAAGTATTCAGCCTGTTTGAGGAGTAGAAGAAAAATATTCTTAAACAGAGAGAGGGCAGTTTTCAAAATTAGATGATACACCCACTGTTTAGTTGGAAAATCATATCCATAGAGCTGTGCACTCTCTGCAGAGGAGTCATCTGTCACCAGCCTCTGAACTGATCCCTGGATGAAGGCTTTGGATTCTTAAAGTGTGTCCGACTCCAAAGTCTTAGAGATACACAGAATTAGACTATTAACAGCTCAGTCATTAAGAAAATAAAATTTAACTTTACCTCAAACTGCTGACAGGTCAGATTCTTCAGATCATGGCTGAAAAATTCTGCACCCTGTATAATCTCTTCTGAGTGCCACTGCATCAAAGGCACTATACCAAGTTACAATGTCTTTCTTAGACCTTCTAGAATCCAGCTCCCTTTTTTGTTGATATTTTTGCTTTGACTTTTGTACTTTTGAGACACTACTTCCTTGCCAAGATCTTTATAGCTGTGTTATGTTGGGATATGACAGCTTTGAGGAGACTAATGTATTCTCAAATTCCTTCTTCTTGGAAGAAATGCTCTCAGGCTTTTTGCTGGCAGTAGAGAAAAGAGACTAGACTCTCTCATACTGGACATGTCAGCATCAAAGCAAAGCTTTTGATTCTATGGCAGACCATTCCAGTCCATCCATTTCCTCTCCCAGTTCTCAACAAAACAACATGATTTCAGAACAAATGGAACCTGAAAAGAGTTTGTATTCCCTGGAGTCCTCAAGCTGCCTGTTCTATGTGATGCTCTTTGACAACTGTAATAGTTTTACTTTTTTACTTGTCAGTGCCATAAAGTTTTTCTTTATTCACCCCAGATAAAAGAATTTAGAGCAACCTTCTCCTCTTATCAGAAAAGTGGCTAAAGGCTGACATCAAACTTAGGAAGTGTATAACTTGACTTTCTTCAGACAAAAAGTAGGGACAGTACCATCAATACCAGGGCTGATAACAGAGGAGGGAATGGGTTCTATGTCACAAGAAGGTCTGCAACTGGGAGTGCTTTTGCTTCATGATAAGCTGATGCACTTCTGATGTAGTAAAAAAGTGCCTTTCCATCCATGGTATGTTTGTGCCTTTAGATTTCCTCACAGATCCTGGCATTAGACAACACATCTACAGAAGGAGTCATATTTTGCTCATGTAGATATTTGTTTCTTGCATTTTTGTTACTTTTTGTTGTTGTTGATTGGTTAGTGGGTGGATTGGATTTTTTTTGTTTGTTTGTTTGGGATTTATTTTTTAATATACTGTAATTTCTTTCTTTTTTAAAAGCTGATGAATATCACCTTTACTTTCCAGCTGAGTTTAGACAGCTGCCCTTGACAATTTCAAATATGACATGGAATGTTGATTCCAAATCTAGATAGTAGGTGTAAAATGACTATCTAGTCTGTAAATGCACACCAATAAACTTCAAACCATAAGTGCAAAAGTTTACATGTTATAAAGTCCTACTGATTGCTGGTCTGATAATCATTGAGGCCCACTGTTAGAGAATGTAGTGAGAAATAAACTGTTTCACCAGTCTTTATTATATTTGCTCCTTGGGAGAGAGTCTAGTGTTGCGGGAGAGACTTAAAAAAAATTTGATTAAAATTTCTTCAGAAAACAGTTTTCTGTCAGAAACTGTATCGACTTCTTTTATTGCCAATTTGGAGGATTTAACATTGGTGTAGATTGGGTATTCAAGTAAGCTGTTGAATCAAGGGTGAAGATTTGGCCTCCAGTTGTAGAATGGCTTAATCTAGCCAAAATAATCACAAAAACCCCTTTCACTTGCAAGTGTGTAGGATCCTGTATCATCATCTGATGTTTGCTTCAGTTTTGTGGTTGTTCCCATAAAAGGAGAGAGCTGTCAAATGTTGGCGTTTTCAATAACATTGAAGACAACCCAGTATTTTCCAGACTTGAGAATTAGTATTACACAGTATTAATTGACAGTTTTAATCAAATACATCTTGAAATACTCCATTATAAACTGCAAACAACTGTTCTACTGGGTCAACTTAAAAATGTGTTGGCATTTTTAAGAATTTTTAAGTTCATCTAATGAACTGGAAGATCATTAGATGTTTTGTGTCCTGTTGCTTTGGGAGTGATTAATGACACCAATCTTTGAAGTCTGAGGGCATTCTCTGGGCATCAGTTGTCCCACTTGCTCATAGTCAGGAAATCCTGATGTTGTTAATAGTCTTTTTTTTTTCTTTTTTAACAAAACAGCTCCCCCCAAAAAATCCAAAATAGTTTACTTTTTTTCCCCCTTAAAGTAACTTTTCAGCTATGTGTTTACCCAGTGAACATCTGGTCTGTAGTTCTGTTACTTGTGTTCTCTCATTCTTCCAGGTGTTGACAGATCAGCTTTGGCACAACTTCCATAAGTAGCTAAATCTTGCATGCAGGTGATTGCTTGAGCTTCAGTGTGCTTATTTACTGAGTTAAAACTAGTTATTTACTGAGTTAAAACTAGTTATTTGCTGAGGCCTCTGTAGGTTCTTGTTCATTCTTTGGGTTTTCTTTGTAAAAGTTGTAAAGCAGTTGAAGTCAATCATCATGCCATCATGTTAAATAAGGACCAAGGGTTTGGACTTTCAAAAATAAATGCTCTTCCCCTCTAATTTTTTTGGAAGATGTATTAGGAACAACATATAATGATATAATTTTATCGTTTACTATTAAAGAAGTTAGAACTTTCTGATAAATGTTAACATTATTTTATTTTTGTTTATGCTGTTAATTGTTTCCTCACAGAAAACTCTGAGTTATTGTGATTCCTTGGGACAAACTACAGATAAATAACAAAACACCAAATAAAATCAAAATAGTTTTTTAAAATTGTAATTAAGGGAAAAAAACCCCTCTGCTCCTATCAAAACATCTGGCGGGGTTTCTTTTCTGTGGGTGCCAGTCCTGGAGCTGGTTCCTTGGGGTCAGATCTTGAAAGCTGCGTGAAGTTGTGCCCCCTGTCTCTCCAAAGGAGCACTCTGGCTGTGTATCTACAGAGGAGAGCTTTCCCCCATGCACTGGTTTACTCTTCACATCAGGGATGCTTCTGCCTTTCTGCCACCACCTACTTCGTGTACTGTGTAACCTGCCTGCCCAGCCTTTTTGGCAGTTAGCACTCTGCTTTGCCCCAGAGCAGCTCTACTCTAGAAGTGCTGTGCTGAGGTGAATATAACAAGCCCTTTTTGAATCGGAGCTGCTTCTGTCCACCTTAGTGAGATTGCCTGAACCGCTTACAGACAGCCCAGCTGTCTGTTGCTATGCAAGGCCTGAGTGTAAACTTTATTTAGCTATTTGAAGACTGTTGGAGGGGAAGGGAAATCAAAATTTGGGATGTGAACATTATTCATGTGTGGCTATTAACCACATAACACTGCTCTTTTCATAACTCATCTAGATTAGTTGCAATGAGGTCAGTCAGCAGCAGGGAATGTGTTCTGAACAAGGTAAAACTTCACACCTTCCTGCTTGGAAAAGGGCAGGGTATCACACAGAGCCATAAAATCAGGAGTGACATGGAGAATGGGAGTGTGAAATAATTTAATTATTGTTTCTCAAAATACAGCGTCTCAAGTCAGTCAATGGAATTATTTGATTATAAAATAAATTAAGTACTTTATCACACAATGTACCATTATGCTGTGAATTCATTCTCAGTGCAATCTTGAGAAGGCTAAAAATATAAATGGGTTTTTAAAGCGACTCCAGGAATTCATAAAGAAATACTCAATTGCTTACTAGAAAACAAATCTGTTCTGGATGCAGACTCAGAAGGCATGGCTGGCGACTGGGAGGGATATACTCAGGCTCCTCTTTTTTAAGCAATGTCCAGATGTCTACAGGTGGCCACTTTCAGAGGAGAGGAACTAGCCTCAGCAGACCAGTGTCTCACTGTTGCAGTTCTTGTGCTTCCTAAGTCCTCTTATGCTCCTGCCTCTGACAATACAGACCCTGAATATGTGTGTTTCTGCTTCTTGCTGGTAGGGACCCAGATGAATACCTCCCTGCAGAGAGTATGACGTAGGGCTAGGCTTGCCTGCCAAGTTTTGAGAGGTGCAATAAAAACAGAGTCTTTGTGGCCACTCAGCTTTTCACTTTTAAGCTGAAGCTTAGGAAAGATGTTTTGATGAGGCATTAAGAGAGATTGGAGATGCGGAAGATGGCATTCTATTTGATCCTCAGATGCTGGTGGTTTCATTTTTATGTTGGTGACCTGTCACGTTGCTGTCCTATGCTGGGCTGGGAAATTATTATGCACTTTCTAGTGTAATTGGAGCCATATAAAACAATGTAGGTGTTACAGGACTCACACCTGCTGGCTGTGAGTATGAGCATTGCATGACTGGGTAAACAAATTCACTGTGTATGATGTATATCCCAGCCACCTTTATAGTTCTAAATGTCCTGTATTGATGCTTGTGGAATACAACATGGAAAAAGAAAAGGTAAACAGTAGTCACAAAGCATACTGGTATACTGAGGAACCTAGACTCAGAATGGTATGCTCTAAGATTTTGGGGGAGGAAAGCTCAGAATAAACTGTGATTGTTCTCATATATTAACATAAAAATCTAAGAAGAAAAAGCCACCAATTTTGCCTTGTCTCTGCCAACTTATGCTTCTAGGAAATGGGTTAAAAATTGGTAATACTGAATGACTTATCAATTGCATTTATCATTTGGATAATCAAGGTATATATATTCAAAACTAGGATATTGAAAATATACCTCACCTCGATTTCAAAATGTGCTTAGGTGCTTTTGAAATCTTCAGTAGCACCTTTATTTGGAAAAATGGGTTCATGACACATTTGAAAGTGAAGATTACTTAATGGCTTTACTCTGCATTATTTATTTCATATTGTATAATTTTTAAGTGCCTAGAAATTTGTTGTGTACATTATGAAATACCACATTATCCCTTGTGATCTTATTTCTCTTTTAATAGGAAAGATATAAAAAGAGGATCTAGGTGAACCAGGGATGTTGAAGTTCATCTCTGCAATCACATAAATATCTCAGTTAACTAATTCTCTCTCTGAAATAGTGACAAGGTCTGCTGATGCTTACAATCAATGTTGGTCTCATAGCCAGAGCTGCCTCTCTGTGAGATCCTTGCCTCCCTGCCTTGGTGGAACTGGAACACTGAGCAGAGCAATGTCTACCTTGGAGTGACTTCTGAGTTAGCCGAATGCACAGACAAGCTCCATCTGTGAGATGTGATGATGTGTGTGTCAGTGCCCACAACCTACCTCACAGCTTACTGGTAACAGGAGGTTATCAGTAAGTTACTGGTTACAGCCCTTAACCAGGAAAGAGGGACAGAGGCTCTGACCTTCTCTTTATCTTCAGGGTACTCTCCCTCCCCTCAGGGTTTGCCCTGGGTACTAGGCTGTCACCTGTGCTGAACAGAAGCATTTTGTCCTTCTCCCGACAAACTGGACCACTGGAGAGGCAAGGAATTAAAAAATCCCTCTAACTATACCAGAAGGCATGGGTGGCCATAGTTCAGTATTTCATTGGACAATGTGGATGTTTGGACACCATCCACAGTCCACAGGATCTTTTCAGTTTTCTATTCCTGGACTTTTTATTTTATTTTAAAACAGTCACTGGATAAAACCCTTTCCAAGTTCCTTAGACATTTGATGCAAGCATGGAAGAGAAATTTAGGAATACATGTAAAAAATAATTAGGATTATTCTCTGTAATGTCCAGTACTTAAAAACTATGTGGAATACCTAGTTTCACTGTCAAAACTGGAGTTTACTGCACAGAAATATATTTGCAATTGATTTTCTTTTTTATTAATCCTTAACTAACTGTTAAGTTTTGCAGCGTGGCACTTAAACAGTGGAGCCATATCTCTATTGATGTAAAATCTACAGTCCTCATTTTGCTGCATGTGTCGTTGTTCAGCAGTAGACACAGAGACCATGCTAGTTAGAGAGAGTGATGGCAGAAACACATAGAAAGTCTGCTGTCTCAATGTATATACTTCTAGCAATGTCTAGGGCAATAAAATAGTAACAGGGCCCCATGAAATGAAGACAAATGCACACATTTCTTTTTTATGATTTCAGGAAAACTAGAGCTTATCTTTATCCTGGCCTCAGACTTTCCAGCTGTTGGCCACCTGGATCTAAAACCGCACAACAGTGTCTCTTGTTGAATATACATATATATTTGTGTAAGAATATGTTATGCATATATAAAGATGTGCTAGGTCTAATCTATGCCTAGTTATCTGGCATACTTACTTAGCTTTCCCAGAGGAAGTAAGAGCACAATCAAACACACAAAATAAAGCTTTTTTAGTTTTGTGCTTATAATAACATGGGCTTGAACTTTTGTTGGTTGAATAGTTCTAAAAAGCAGAATGAAAGGTGAGCCTATAAAGAAAAGGTCTGAGACATCAAAAGACACCCCTGTAAGCAATAGAGGATACTCTAAAAGGGAAAATGATATTACATTCAGAAAGATTAGGCGCCTTTGAGAGGAAAAAAAAAAACTTGAACACTGCAGATGACAAGGTGCTAAAAATAATAGAAGAAAATTAAAGGAAAAGGTGTATTAAAGGCAGCGAAGAAAATACTGAACATATTTCACTTTTATCTCCCCTTTAACATTATTTAGTCAAATAAAAGGAGTTCAGACTGAAGCTGAGACAGGTTTCACACTATCCTTTTTGAAAAAGGAAATGGGAGTAAGGATGAGTTTGAAGACCAAAGAAAATCAGGGCACTATTAGAGGCTAACACAGATGAGAACATACATAAAATGGAATGATGATAAAAGGGCTGTTTTTTTCTTTTCCTTTGTCACTTGAGAAGAGCATTTAGGATTTTTAATAGACTGTATAACTAGCAGTGAACCTCAGTAATTGAGCTTCTCCACTGTTTTGAAAGGACATTAAAAACAATTCAGTTCCTTGACTCACCACTTCAATGTATTATAAATCTCTACATAGAAATACATACATGGCCTACAGGAGATTGCTTGTTTATTGAATGGGGGCAAAAAAAGGAATGGTTCATGGCTCAGGTTATGTTACTGAAGAAAAATGGGGAGATTGCACATTATTGGCCCTTCGCTGGTACAGCAGTGGGTTTATGGGCCCTCTGTGTGCTGCCTTTTACAGACAGCAGAAGCACAAGGACTGGATATGCTTTTCAGGAGGTTTGCCTTAATAGAAGTGGTGAAAAGCTGGACTATCTGTTGTTTAAAGGCTTATAGTCAGTTTGTTCTTGACCTATTGTGGAATTGGAAATATGCTTAGAACTTAGATACTGGGGAGAAAAGTTACAGAACAGAGCGAGTGATTGCTGAGAAAGCAGACAGATCACAGGAAAGCAAAGAGAAGGAAGCTGTCACATGCCACTTCAGGGAGTTTGTTGGAATTGAAAAATAAAGGTAAAATGTAGTGTAATTCTAGACAAGTAGTCATGAGACCACATAAGAAGCTGATAAGACTTTGTTCCTTGACTTTTCATTCCTTTAAAAATTACTTTTCATTTCTTTGAAAAGTCTATCTTTTTTACTGAGGTCCATGCTGTGAGATTTGGAGAGGATGCTTATTAAATGAATTGGGACTTTCTGACTGGATATAAGGTGGGAAGGGGGTTTGTTTTCTTTTGTGAGGATTGTCAGGTACTGGAACAAGTTGTGCAGAGGGGCTGTGGAGTCTGTGACCCTGAAAGTTTTCAAAACCCTCAGATACCTGATATGAATTAAAGGTTAACCTTGACTTGTGCAGGAAGCTGGACCTCCTGAGGCCTTTTCCAACCTCACCTTCTGTGCATCTGTTTTCTTCTCTGTTCTTTTTATCAGCCAGGAAAAAATAGGAGGTGAGGCCTTTTTGTTGTGTCCACACTGAAGCTTGTATATGGAACTGTACACGCTATCAAAACCAAAGAAAAAATCAAGGAAAAAAATGGTGCAACTCTTAGCCCAGTAGTTCTGATTATCCTTAGTTCTTACATGTGAAATAAATGCAGAATTAAAGCATATTTATTGCTTAGGGTTGATTTAGTCTATCCTAAACCCAGTGAAGCTCACAGCAGTTTTTCTTTGGATAGCTTCTCTGTAAAGGCCTGTTACTGCAGCCCAGCAAAATCAAAGGGTGCTAATTATAGGAAACTTCCATAGCACATTTGTGGTAGTGCTGGTTACACATCTGGCTGACAATGCCACTGCTGGTGCAAGTAGTCCCATCTGTCCACTTACTCTTCTTTCGTGAGATATCAACAATGCTGTGCTGCAGTGCAGAACCTGGAAGGCATAAATGCAACTGAGAAGCTGTTAAAGGGTGATAATTGGGTAGATTATCTTATCATAGCCTTCTGGTTATTGCAGAATATTGCAGATATGGTGACCCAGATTTAATAGGACACTTTGGTAGTGTATATCCTTTACAAGCTTTGTTTAGTGGTATGTCTACAGAAACAAGTAGAAGATAATATTAAAATCTCCTAAAAAACAAATGGAACTCCCCAAACAATCAAATAACCTTGGAAAATAGATTTGTGTTCCTTGCTGTGTCCTTTATAAGGATCTAGACTGAGTAAGGACTCAGAGACTGTCACACAAGAAATGTCTCAGCTGGTAAAACCTGGAGTTGACCTTTCTAAAGAGCTGTGTAATTCACAACTAAGACCTTTCCATTTCAAAATGTGGGTGAAACCACATACTCTTTGGCATTATTCCTCAGTGCATAAAAAGTTTTTATTCTTTATGGCATGTTAATGTATCTGAACAACTGGGCTAAGAGAGAAGGGTAAGTGTAGAGTTTCATAAATGTTGTTATATGTAGAGAATCTAGATGGTTTAGTGACAAAAACTTTGCACCAGGAATACCACTTAATTGCATGGTGGGTTTTGCCAAGGACTGGACCAAAAATGCCCCCATATTTGACCTGGGACAGTTTCAAAAGTTTCTCCTCTCTCTTTTCATAAGTTCCCTGAAAAAGTAGCTCCACACTTTGCAGTTACTCTTTTTTGTTATTACGTTACCCTCACTTTTACTTACCTGAATAAAGACATCACTTTGTGTTTACTGTTGCTAGTGGAAGTAACGTGGTATTTTTCATTTGAAACCTAGAAGATATCTTTCAAAAAGTCCTGTTTTCCCTCTAGAATATATTTTGATGAAAAAGCATTTTTCAGCTTTAGTTTCTATGTCTTTCTTGAGAACATCCAGTATTGACTTGCTATTGGTGCATACATTGTGCTTAGTTCTGTAGAGGAACAATTATAGCTAAAACCTGTGTTCTCTCCTAATGGAAATATTGTCTAACCAGTCAAATTTCAGATGAAACTTTCACAGTTTCTTTTTGGAAATAAAAGATGGATTTCATTACAGAAGGCAAGAGTGGCAGGCTCAAACAGCAGTCATCTTATCAAGTAAGAGATCAAGTCATCTTCAGTCCTACTAGAACTACAGTTATTTCTCCTTTTCTTGCTAAAATATTGCTGGCAAATCCAGGATCACTGTACCAGCTGTCCAAAACTACATCCACTGTATAGACGACCCTTTACCAGTTGTGCTTTCTATTTTGATAAGGTTAAGATTACTTATAGGCTAGAGAGTAGATGGAACGATTATCAAAAAGCAAATCTGCAAGCAGTTCAGCATTTCTCATCAAACCTATTTCCACTCTCCTAGGAAATATAGTTGTATAGTTGTAGCAACAGATCTTAATCTAGCTTTTGACACAAATTTTAGTTTGCTGCTAGACTGAATGTTGTAGGTTTCTTAATATGTGGTGGGTGTTTTGTGTTTTGGTGTTTTGTTTTTTTGTTGTTTTTTTTTTTTTTTCCTTCCCCACAATCAGGTACAGTTTCATTTGGCAAAAGGAAGCACTTAACTAAACTGAACCTTGGGATATGTCAAAATGTAAAGCCTGAGGGGGCCTTTGCATGTTTATGTTGCCTTTGTGAACGTGTCCAATGCCAGCTGTTCAAAATGTCCCCTTCTGCCTGAGGCTGGACAGGAAACTGCACCCTGCCTTCCTACGCTTGGCTATGCTAATCCACATTTGTGATTGCCAAATGTGATTACTACAATGTATTGCACTGAAAAATCAAATTGCTAACCAAGTCAATAGATCTAAAGGGAGAAATGGAAGTTTCCAGAGAGGCCCCTGGGCTTACTGAAAAACAAACTAGGAATGCTAGGTCTAGTGTTAACAAGAGATATGTCTGTCTCAGGGCAGTTTCCTGTCCCATAGCACTTCCGAAAAGCCCACTGAAACCAACATCAAACTAAAAAGCTCTATTACTGTTAAATACATTTAATATATCAGAAATTAGCAGACAATTCTTAAGTATTTTCATGCTCTGTAAAATCCAGCAAGAAAACGCAGCCTTCTCTGTGGTTTCTTTGTAGTTTTCTTACTCATGGATGCCTGTAAATATTCTCCCTAAACTGATGGTTGACTGGACATCTCTGCTCTGTAAAGCTAAGCCATGTTGTTTCTTGGTTAGTGGACTCACAGCCAAAAAAAAAAAAGTAGGTGAAACCAAGAGGTACTGATGTATTTTTAGTCCCTTATTGTTTATACGTGATGTGCTTTCTTTCCAACACCTCCTGTGTACCCAGGTGTTGCTCCCAACCCTTCTTGTGTTCCACCTTAGGCATCAGTAAACCTCATCCTTCTCCACAGCACTGACTTTAGAGTCATGCTTTGGTAAGCATGATATTTTTAGCTATCTGAAGTTTTCTTTATTAATACAATAATGTACATCTTGGAGTGTCTTGTTGCTGTTGGTAAATGGATTAATTATTTTTATATATGTCTATTAGAGAATCTACTTTTTCTAAAAAAGTTTGTGTAAAAGGGCATGCAAATAATCTTCCCAGAATGAAATAGAATGGCAAGAAAGAGCATCGAGACACAGTTGAAATGTTTTCTTGACCATTTGAAATTTTGCATGTCACCATTGTGTTTGTGACCCTTGCTCTTCCTTTTCTTTTATGTTTTGTGAATTATATTTTCCCCTTGTTGCTGCCAAGAACTCAGTGCCAGTTCCTAAACTAAGAGCCAGTTTCAAAGTGGGTTTGCTCATATATAAAATAAGACAGAACTATTGAATATCCCTGCTTAATTTCTCACTCTAGGAATAGGATTAAAAATAGCTAACAGTTCTCATGCAGATATTAAAGAAGCAGGTTGGGACTTTGAAACTGTAGTCATTTTAAATTGCTACTTTATCATTTTTAACCTCTATCCCCTGTTTGCCATCACCTCCCATTCCCTCCAGAACACCTTAATTTTTTGTCTTTTAGGTGTTCACTTTCCTTTTCAATATGGAAATGGACTGTGCAGAGGTGTTTTACACTGACAGAATGTATTTGTTTGTGAGACATGATATTAAATGTATTAAAATATGTCATCCAGTTAGTCATATCGTGTTTTTATAGAGGTAGTGTCTCAAGAAAAACTGTTTAAAAATGACACTGCTTGGCTGAGAACCAGGTTTATATTTTGTAAGAATTAGGCAGTTAAGTCCTCCTGGAAGTTATGAATTTGGCCTCTGTATACCAAAGTTTTGTTTTGTTTTGTTTTGTTTTTTTTTTAACCTAGGGTCTCTTGAACTTGAAACACCTAAGAATTCGAACAAAGATAGAAGGGTGATACTTTAAAACAAAAATTCCCCAAAAGACAATCAAGTATGAAGTAGTATACAGGGTTAAAAGCATCAAAATAGAGTACATTTTTGGTCTGGTTTCTGTTCAGCAATTTTTTGTTGTTTTCTTTGGTGGAAAACATGAAAGATAATCACTTTGTCTTCCTATCTAGTGAAAATAAAGGGTAATACCTATCAAACAATTGCTATGTAAATATATTTCAAGAAATGTTTATTTTTACTAGAACTGCAAAATTAACTTAATACTGATATGACTCTCTTCTGCCTCAGGGATGTAATTCAAACATTGTCTATTTTACCATATATTTTCCCTGTAAATACTCATTGCAGATGACTGGAAATGTGTATTTTGTTTAATGAAAGTAATAGTAGTAGCTACTATTATACCTTTTTAACACTCAATTGAAAGCCTTGTGCCATATCTACATGTGCACACAATTCCAGATACCTGTGTCATGTGATTGATGTCTGAGGGATGGTATTTTAAGAAGTAAAACACATTCAGGCTAAAGCAAGTAAAATGAATACAAATCCTGAAACTGTATGTGAATGTCAGTGACAGAGCTGAAAATATGATGGTAACTTGTGAAAAGATTTGCCATCTATGAACCTGTTCGCTCAGGTACTTCCAGCTGTGCTGGTACTGCTGTGACATGAGGTGCAGTGCAAACTCTCAAAATCTGTGTAAATACTTGATTCTAAACCACACCATGCCTTGGTGCTATGTCTTCATGGCTACCATCCAGTGCAGACAGTGCAAATCTGATTTTCCAGTTTCTACATTATGTGTAGTCATACTTTTTATTCCTGCATAAATGTATTGTAAGATGTTGCACCCTACATATAGTCTGTTCAAGATAAAACAGACAACATCAATTGTTTTTCATTATGTCTGTTGGTTTGGTTTTGCCTTTAATTGTGTTTTAGAGATCTAATTCCATGTAAAATGAGATGCTGTGTCAGGTCTTCTCTCTTTTACAAGGTTAAAGTTATAAACAATCAGAATGAGATAACTGAAATGAAATCCCTGTGTAAAACTTTGAACATGAAAAGAAAAATTTTAAAAAATGTGTTGTTAAGAGACTAGATCCACTTACTTCTCTAAAATGGTGTGCCTTGTGTACCATCCTATTCTTCTTCCCCACCAGTGCTGTAGGTTCAGATCATTACTGGGGCAAAAGATGTACTATTTCTGTAACATACTTTTTTCTTTTACCATTGATGATTTAGTTCTTTGCTCAACACTTGTTATTAAAACAAAAATCTAGGGAAGATTGAGATTATTGTCAGAGTGAATTTATGCTAAACATTACTTGCTGGACATGGCTGTTTTATACTGGGTTCTGTGAAGCAATTATGACACTGATAAAATTACCTATTTCTTTTCTTCCAAACCCTTTTTTGTATTTAGTCCTGCTTATTAGTATGTTTGTTTGTTTGTTTGCTTTTTTCTCCTTGACCTTTGTTATATAGGTTGCTGGGAATGCTGAGTGAAAGGAAAGATCCCTTCTATCACTATCCACCCTGCATCTTTCTTTAAGGAAGGAAAACGGGTTTATTTCAATTGTTATGCTTATATTTTGTTAAGTTTGATAAAGTTCAGTGAGCAGTACTCTGCAAAAGCAACAAGTTTTCTTGATTGATCCCTTTGTCTGGCTGTAAGGCACAATGGAAAGTATTTCAGTTAGCATCTACCTAACCATTGCAATTTAGATTTGGAGTGCTCATTACATTTTGGAAATGTATTCTTCACCAGGTCATCTTAAAATAACACAGCAGATGCAGTGTTACCACTCCTTTTTGTAATATTTGCAGGTCTGTGATGGTGGTTTTTCTCCACATTTCACATGTTCTCAGTGATGTTCCTTCCTATGCCATCTTTCATGTTAATTTTCCAGCTCTGTGCAGATATTAACTACATTTAGTGGCATATGGTAATAAAAATACACTAAAGTTACCTACTATTTCTGTAGCAACACAAAAATATTTAGATGTGATGCATAAGGTGGCTTACTCTGAGTTCCCATGCCCTTACTCTGTTTACATTGTTTATTTCTGCTTCCTATTCTGCATTCTGGTGCCATCTGTTATGTCATATTAAAATTTAGTTCCTATAGGTGCTATGTTACTAGGAATTCTCTAATACAGTCTACTCTGGGGGTTATATCACTTTTCATTACAGATATTTCAGCACTTGCTCCCTAACATTTCATAATGTCTTTCTGTGAACCTTCTTTCTGTCCTTTGGTATTTCAGTAAAAGTCACTGATTATCTTCACACTATTCTTGATAAGAGAATGTCTTTTGTTATAAGCCATCCTAGACCTTTCTCTTTACTAAGTGAAGGCCATTCTGCTAAAAAATCTTCAGGGGAAAAAAATCCAGTTGCCTCTTTTTTTATTTCTAAGATTGCGAGAGTGTCTTTCTCCATTAATTACAAACCTAATTTCAGACAGAACTTTATATGTTGAGCCAGAAGATGTGTATCAGGAGTGTTTGTGTGTCTACTTTTCTATATAGCTAATGCAGAGACTGCATTGGTTCCAAGAACTGACCTCAGGGAAAGCTTAGTAGGAAGAAAAATTCAAAATAATATTAATGCCATCTCCATTTAGATGATAAGTAAATGTACTCATGGATTCCTCCTTGCACAACCTTAGCCTGGCAGCAGAGGAAGGGGACAAAAGAAGAGAAGCAGTACCTCACATGTACCAGGATCAGGCAGGTAGCTGGGGAATGAGAGTAAGAGGTGACTTTGTACAAAGCTGCCACCATGACAACCATTTATTTTGCTTTTCTCCCTGTGCTCCTCTGTGTTCATCATTTGAGAAAATCCAAGATCTAGGTTCCTGGTTCAGAATTGTTAAGAAACACACCCATGACTGGTGTGAGCAGAAAGGAAGAAGCAGTTCAAGTCCAGTAACATCCATCTGGATACTCCTGAAGCCAACAGCTAAAGATGAGGTATTAACAGCCCACTGTGGAGAGAGAAGTCAACAGTATCAACCCAGACAAATCCAGAGGAGGGTGAAATGACAAAGATGATGTCAACAAAAGCAGTATATGGTACAGGTTTATGGAAATAATTATTAAGATTTTTTTTCAGTGTCAGGACCTAGTTTTGAAAACAGCCTTAATGCAGCTGTTCAATAACAAGAAATGAGCATCCCAGTCAGAATACAAGTAGAATTTACACAGAAATAACTATTAAGGGATCATAACTCATGTAGTTGGAATTCTGTCAAAGCTATTTCCTTGGCATGACAACAGAACTCTTGCTAATACGCCTACCCAGTCTAGCCATCTGTTCTCTGCTGAATTACTACTGATGCACACCAGGATACTAACATGAGAGGGACACCTGCCTGAGGCTGCTCCAGAGCAACGTCTTTAATGTTCAGGGAGTATTACAGCCATGAGTGTTTATCACTGGGTTGGAGGAAGAGCCATTTTTATCTTTAGACCACTGAAGTTTGTCATGGTGTCTCTGGAATTCTTTGGCTCTTCTTATTTACCTGGGATGGGATGAATGAGGTGGCAGATGATATCTTCCTGGCTTTTATCTCTTGTGATGACTCTACTAGCCAAAAGCCAATACTGTTTGCCCTCTGTTCTTCAGGTTTCCATTTCACTGTCTACTTTGTTACTTTCCACCTGGCCAGCCTTTGGTCAGCTCCTTTTTTTTTCCCGCATTGATACCTTCCTTGCCTGTGTTGAAAAATGGCTCTGATGATGATATGAGCACATCTGCCAAGATATGGAGTCACTGTCTTGTTACACCAACTTTTTCTTCTGCAGACTTTGGCCCATCCTCTCTGAAAAAAATAAACTGGAGGCTCACCATAAGTCCCCAGTGACCTTTTCTGGGCTCCCTAAATATCTTGTCTTTTCACACAATAATTATTCAGAATTAAACTGTTCCTCATGCAATTTATTGATACATTTTGTCCTTACGAAGTTCACAAGGAAAGGCTATTCAGGTTATGATGGGTCATTATCTTAAAGACTTTTCAAGCCTCCACATAATTCAACTCAACCAGTGCATTTCTACCACCCTGTTACTTTTTCCATCATAACAATGATGTCCTTTATTTTTGCTTTCTGCAAAGTGACAGAAGGTTGATAAATCCAGACTTTCCAAATCTCTGAACTTGAAAATGAGATCAATATTTCCACTTCAGTTCTGCTTGTTGTTTTAGAAGTATCTCTACAAGTGATTTCATCACAATGAACAAACTGGAATTGCTTGTAAGCAGTGGTACATAGTCACAGTATGCCTTCATCAGATGTGGTTTGATTTTTAAACCCCAGTGAATTATACTAAAACATCCTTGAAGAAACTTGACTCAGTGTTTTCAGTCATCAGTTCTGACAGCCTGCTCTAACAAGTTGGATCTTAAAAGTCAAATATCTCAATTGTGTTTCTCTGACTATGTTTTGAAAACTATATATAAAGAAGCTTTTTAGCAACGTTTTTGGAAGCCAAGGGAATGAGAATGAAGAGAAAGAATCTGAAAAGCATGGATCTGTCGCTGGGAGCAGGTGAGTTGGGTCTTCTGATCTGTGGCCGCTCTTCAGGGGAGCTCTGTGTGTTGTTCTGAGCATTTGTCTTAGTATTGATTTCTATGAAGTATTTTCCAATGTTACTCCTCCTCCATTAAGCATACTAACAAAATTCTCATCTACTACAGTGACAGAAAAATTGAATCCTGAATTAAGTAGTTCAATTACTAAATTATTTTTAATGTTGTTTGGGATATTATCTTGAAAGTTTTGGTTGAAAGATCTTTTACCTCTCCGGGAGGATATAGTGTACTTTCATTGCTACCACCAGAACAACGTAATTATCTTTCTAATTATTAAGTTATTTACTTTTGTGAGAAAAATGCCTCTTCAGACAACTGGTCATTCACATCTGTGAACACCAGTGAAATGGACTTGTGAATATCAATTTGCTCTAATTATGTGCTCCTGGTAGTGAAACTTATCATGACTCATTTTGATGCAGCAAATTAGAAACCCAGAGTGGGTAAAAATGGCAGAGATATATATGAACTATTTCATTCAGAAAGAGAACTTCTCATCCTACTTTCAAGCTTTTGTGAGGAAAAAAGCCCCACAACAACAGCAATCAAACCAAACAATAAAACCCCAACCTCAAAAAAACAATAACCAAAAAACCCCACCCAAACCCAAAAGCAAGCAAACAAACAAAAAAACTCCACAACCCTAAACATCACCAAAGCCCTCACATTTCAGAAACCTAGAAACTGCAGAATTTAAAAATATAAAAAAGGACATTCTGTGAATGTGTCTCAAATTTTCATGACTGAGAGAATGTAGATCCACAAAAAAACCCTTTGCAGTTGTGTCTCACTATATTGATTATAAAAAGTACTATCTTAACTATTTTTTAATACCAACTTTTATGTGTGTTAATAATGCTAAACAGATTTCTAAGACCTCACAGCATCTGTGGTGAGACATTGTTTTGCTGAGTGTTCAGAGTGCCCAGTCCAGTAGGTCATTAGAAAACATATGTGGATGACCATGTAAAATGCTTCTGGCACAGGAAAAGATGGAAGAAGTATCCTCTGTTTTAAATAATAAAATAGCACTTGGAGAGGTCATCTGCAGTCTTTGAAACTGATTCCTTTAACTCTTCATCCTCTGTAGAAATTTAAACCCACATCTCTTGTAAGTGCTCTATTTACTGAGTTCTAATGATCAGAGTTGTCCTAACTGGGCTTTGTATAGAGTCATGGTTCTACTAGTCACTGTTTCCTCCTTCTGCACCTTATAGGAAATGGTTAGGCACTTAGCTCTTGAAAAAACAAGGAATCTTCAGTAAAAGTAGGTGCTTTTTTATCTTAAGAAATTAGATACCAAAGTCTCTGAAAGAGGGGTGCTAAGGCATAAGCTTAATGTTTATTAATTTAACTGTTTCTGCAAACATTGCTTCCTGTAAACCCTTTTCTGTCCAGTCTACTTTTTGTGCTATGACTGCAGGTTCCACCAGAAAAATCAGAGGACTGGGAAATCATCAACCATATGAAGTTCAACATGGGAAAGTGCCGGATTCTGCACCTGGGATGAGGCAGCCCTGGGTGTATGCACAGATTGGGGAATGAGATGTTGGTAAGCAGTGCCATGGAAAGGGACCTGGGGGTGCTGGTCAATGGCAAGTTGAATATGAGTCAGCAGTGCCGTGGCAGCCAGGAGGGCCAACCCTGTCCTGGAGGGCATCAGGCAAAGCATTGCCAGCTGGTTGAGGGAGGGGAATGTCCTGCTCTGCTCTGCACTGGGGCAGCTTCACCTTGGATATTGTGTGCAATTCTGGAACACCACAATATAAGAAAGATATTAAGTTGTTAGAAAGTGTCCAAATAAGGGCAACAAAGATGGTGAAGGGCCTTTGAGGAGAAGTTGTATGAGGAGTGGCTGAAGTCACTTGATTTGTTCAGCCTCAAGAAGAGAAGACAAAGGGGAGACCTTCTTGCAATCTACAACTTCCTTGTGAGGGGAAGAGGAGGGGCAGGGACTGATCTCTCCTTTGTGATGAAAAGTGACAGAACCTGAGGGAACAGCTTGAAGTTGTGTCAAGGGAGGTTTAGGTTGGATATTAGAAAAAGGTTCTTCCCCCGGAGGGTGTTTGAGCACTGGAACAGGCTCCCCAGGGCAGTGGCCAGGCACCAAGGCTGACAGAGTTCAAGAACGGTTTGGATGATCCTCTCAGGCATATGGTGTAACTCTTGGGAATGTCTTTGTGCAGGGCAAGGAGTTGGACTCGATGATCCCTGTGGGTCCCTCCCAACTTGGCATATTCTGTGACTTTGTAATTCTGTGATCTCTTGAATTAATTTTAAGTATGCCCGTTGTGTATTATATTCAACAGTTTAAGAGACATACATTGAAGGTCTTGCAATAATATCTAGCAAGCCCTCAGGCTTACCAGCACTTACATCTGGCAAACTCAAGGCAGTTTCCAGGTCCTGGAATATAAACTGTCATGATACCTCAAGGGTCTAGAACAGTATCTGGCAGTATAGACTACAGCATTTGAACAGAAGATTAGATCATTCTGTTTGACTGTAGTATGGGTACTTGTTGTAAACAACCCCATCAGGTGCTATTACTCTAGTGGCATGTAACTGAAATGTGCTAAAGTATTGTTGAAATAAAAATGTGTCAGAAATGGACACTGGAATGAATATTTGAGGTACTATAAATGGGAATTCTGATACATTTCTTCCTGATGAGTCATTCAGGTACAGCTTTTAATTGTTTGCCAAAAGTTCATTTTGACCCTCAGTCCTGTTTTCTGCTCCTTTAATGTGCCCTTTTTAAACATTTTCTTTCTTGTGATAAGTGCCTATAGTTTATCTGTTGAAAATTCTCTTACTGTAGTTCATATGTAGAGTCTTTCCCTCAGAAATTTCAATTGTCTTTGAGGTTTTCAGGTACTTTTCTAATGCAACAAACAAAGAAATAATGTAATTTCTCAGTTTTTTCCAATTCTGATTTCACTCAGACAATGCATATAGAAAGCAGAAAGGCTTTCACAGTGTGAAAACATGTTCATTAAATTACATTACACTTCTAAGTTATATTACCTCTTTCAATAGTACTGTGTGAATGATTGTGATTGTGGGATCAAAGGCACAAAGCTTTGTGTATTTGGAAACTAAGATTACGTTTCTGTCCTAGAACACTGTAAAATCTAAACATAAAATTCAGTGGCTGATGGATAAATGATTCTGCATGGATTTAATGTTAAGTGTTCTTAAAAACAGGCAGAGATTATATTTATTTTTCTGTGCAAGAATCTGGATACAAATCTAAGTGACATTGATCATAGTACTCAAGAGGAACCTAATTTCCCACCAAATACTAAGGGAAAGTGACTTATTTTGTCTTTCATATACAGTGAAAATCTTTTAAATGTGACATCAAAGGGCACACAGAGGAATAAAATACCAGCACCAACACTTGCATTGCTTAACCAGAACAAGAACATTATTAATATCCTTTGATTCTCTTTGAGGTAATACTTCTGAACAGAAGAAACCATAAGTGAATTAGTAGTTGCCCAAATCAAAAAACCTAGATTAGGAAAATAAATAAAAATAAAAAAAAATAGCTCAACCTACCACATTCAAACATATTCAAAAACACTGCAACAAAGAATATACTCTACAGGAAAAAGCAGCATGAACTAGCAACTTGTGGGGGTAAGGCCGTGAAGCCCTGCATTCTGACAAAACTGACAGACAGCTAATCACTGGTAGTGCCATGTGAATTATGTTTTGTCTTACAAGGTGTGATTTAGGAGGTAAACCTGAGTAGCATTTCAAAAAATTGAGTTCTGATTATCCTACCCTAAATGGGTTCATAGACCTCAACTGTGATAGTAAACACATGATTTGCTGTTGTTTAGGCTGTATTTATCATAGACTCATAGAGTTTAATGACAGAAAGAAGCACTGGATCACACTGGTTGATGTCTTGTATATCCTGTTACACCTGTCTTGATAATCTGGAAGGCCCAGATCTGTCAATTCTCTGTTGTGTATGATGTAGAGGCTTTTGCATGGACAATAAATCCAGTTCATTGGGATCACCTTCTGCCTGAAAATCAGGGGTATGTCCTGTGCACCAATTATACTAGACTTACTGCAATCAAGTGATGGAGCCCTCTTTGCAGTGCAGTCCCCACACCCTGATGAGCCCCTGCTGTAAGATGATCCCATAGGGAATCTCATTCTCTTTCATTAACCCCTGTCTGAAGAAATCTACATTTGGCCAGTATATGGTTTTCCAAAGATGACACATTAGAGAAAAGCTGTGCTTAATTTCTATTTTGAATTTTCTGAACCATAGTAGTAGACTTTTTTTTTTTTCTCTTTTGGTTTCAGGGTTCCATTAGTATTCTCTAATGTTTCTGCGATAAAGACAATTGTACTGTATGCAAGTCGCCTTTCACTTCACACCTGTGATGAAGTGACAGTTTGAATTATTTAAGAATCCCTTTTCTTTTTTTTCTTTTTTTCACCAAATTACAGGCTGATTTTGTGGCTCTGAATCATCTTCAACTCTCAGAGCCATTTTAAAAATACAAATATTGACACTGGTTGTGTTATGTGAATACTAGTTTCACTGAAGTCAGTCATGTATAATTTTAGCTTGCTACTACTGATCACTGCTCTTCTCTTTATCTGTCCTTCTGGCATAGTATGATTCTGGGAGTTACTGCTGAGCTTTTTATGCTCTCCCACAAGAGCAGTCTGATGTTATTCATTAGCCAGATGAACTTAGTATGAAATTGTGTTTTGTTTTAATGGCCCAATCAGATATGAACATGGGTCTGTTTGCTCTGTGAGTTGGGCCTCGTTTCATTTTGTGTTCACTTACATGAAGTGGACAACTTTTCTAGCCAACATTACAAACCAGCTGTCATCCTTTCAAGACTTGCTACACCGTACATATGACATCTGAGTAGGCAAAATATGACACCTACCTGTCCACAAACATATCTATTGTTATTTATCTTCCACTGATTTTTGTTTCATCTGGATTTATTACAGCAGTCCAGAACTTCAGTAAAATGTTTAATAGTGTGAAGCAAGACAGCTGTGCAGTGCTTTCCTCTCAATTCTCTAAAGGAAAGGATGTTTCCTACTATTCCAGGAGATTTCTATAAATCTATCTTTTGATAGATATTTTTCAATTAGCTCTTTCTTTGCCCAATAAAGTATGCATACAATGACACTGTGCATCACTGGCCCTTTGATTAGTATGTCACATGCCACTAAATAATAATGCCTTCCAGAGTTCTCTGTTATGAACTCTTCTCTCCCTAAATTTTTATCTCCTTAAAGTACAAAATGAGACCCAGGAAGGGCTGTATTACATAAAAGAACCCAAACCCTTAATTTCTGTTCTTCAAGACTCAACAGTATGTTCTCCTTACTTGCTCTGGCATCAATGTCATATTCCATAGGCCATTACAGTGTAGTTCCTTCTGTCTGTCTTTTTTGACTTTAACAATACAAAGGGGTATTTTATTTTCCCTCTATATACTGTAGAATTATGATGGATTTGTTGCCCTTTATATTAATGTTTTCTGATCCTTTCTTTTATTTGCTAGGAAATGAATAAAAGTGATACAGAGATAGGAGATTGGATAAGGAAAGTAACTTACTGACAAGAAGCCTGAAGTTCTTTTGTACATGTTACTCAAGAACTGTTGTAGCTAATTGCTGTGTTGGGCAGCGTAGCAGGTACTGTAATGTTTCAGAAATATCCTGTGTTCATTTCTGGTTGCTTCATGTGCAACTGGCAGCTTTTTAGATTTGGTGCAAAAGCTGTATGCAGGTGCATGAGAGGGCAGTGTTTGCCTCATCCTGCTGTGAAATGTCATGATGTAAAATCAATGCAGCTTACAAAGAGCATTCCCACAACAATTACTGGCTCCATAACACCTTTTGCTCTGTGTTGTCAGAGACATATGTTATTTACATTACAGGCAAGTGTCCATTTCCATACACAGATAAATATTTAATCAGAGCAAAAGGGAGCCTACCTGAAGCAGACAAGTAGCTTGTTCATCCAGAAAGTGTGGCAGGAACTAACTTCACAATCTGCAGTTCTTGAGGGTGCCGGCAGTAGAATGCCCAAACGACAAAAGGGCACGTGTTTATCTTTACTTCAGCAAAACCCTCTGCAGTTCCTATTACTAGTGTTTTATATTATGTGATCCATGCCACTTTTGGATAGTGCATGAAAAGTTGGATGAGTACATGGCTTACTTTTTGTCTGCTTTTCTAGTCAGGAGAAGGTGAATAGATTTTGAATGTAGATAAGAATCTTTATAGAAAATCCCCTCGGAGAAGGACAGTTCTGTACCAATACTTCTGTTAAAATCTCTGTCAGCTAGTTCTTGATCAATAGCATGTGCATGAAGTGGGATTTGGCCTTTATAAAAACACATTAAATTTGCTTTTGAAGCAAGTGCAATACGTCAAGCATCTTCTTGTGCCACCTTTTCTCACTTGAATCATGGTATTGAACTTTGTAGTGAGGGGAGATTAAACACTTCTTTTGAACGCTCATTGGGAAGGGGCCTTATGTTTGAGCTCTAGATTAATATGCAGTCTGTCCTGTTAAAAAGTATGGGAGTTGTACAGCAGCTGTGGTAAGATCATCATCAGGGAAGAGTCACAACAGGATTGAGACAGACTGACAGCTCATTATCCCAGCACAGCAAAAAACCCCTTCTCCAGTCTTGCTGAGACAGAGAGAGAAGAGGAAGTGATGATCCCTCTGGAATTTGGCTATTAACACCTGTCTGGACTGTATGAACTCCTCTAAAGAGAAGAACTTACCTCAGAGAAACTTGCTTCCCTGGAGTGAGATGATGACGAAATGCACTGAAGTTCTTTGGGAAATTCTTTTTGTAAAAGGTCTCATTTACACAACAGAAAGAATCTGTAGCTGCTCAAGGGTCAGCAACATGCTGGCAAGCCATGCTGCATGCTGTCTGGCTGCATCTGCACACACAGGCAAACTCCCATAGGTGCTGCATGAGAATAGACACCTGAGACGTGTTACTGAAAGGTGACAACCAGACTCTGACCATGGTTTTGACATTTCAGTGGCCATCCAGAACACATGTAGCAGTCTCTGTTGTTGGAGTAAATTGATAGCCATGTGTTATGCTTGTGTAAGCTTGGTTAAGAAGGAAGATTAACTTTTAATCAATTTATCAGACCTGTTTCCATTGTGCAAGCATAGGGGAAAAGACAAAAATATTTACAAGAAGGAATAAATGTATTTTAACTTGATAAAGGTAAGGTACGAAGCCTGATCTGATGTTTGGGTAGGAATGAAATTTGCAGTAAATTTACAGCAAAATTAAACAGTCCTATGGTCTTGAATCAAAGAATCATAACAACAGCTAAATGTGAGTTGATTGTGTGATATTTATCAATAAAACATACACCTTGCTAATTTTACAAAGTTATGAAAAATCTCTTCTATGACATAAAGCAATCATACAGTATGAACTGAGGTTTGAAATTCCTCTGTTGTCTGGATAGATGGTTGCTGTTGCTTGTTTTGGAAAGAGAGATGGAAATAGTCCAAGTACAATTTGATCACTGAGTAAATTTCAGAGAAGTTTGGCCATAACTAAAAAGTATGCCTGACTTTCTTATTTACGTGAAAATAAGAATTGTTGCTTCCCTGAGCAACTTCCTCTACTCACTCAAATGTGTCTTTGTTAGAGATATTTGTCTTATGGCTTGACCACAAAATCGGGTAGCACAGGAGTGTCTGACACTCAATCCTCATCCACAGGGAAATGCGAAAGTGTGGAGTAGGACAAAAAATGTGGAGCTTGTGCTCCAGTCATACCAAGCATCAGTTTTCAGCTGGAGGACCAGGCATAAAGAAATTAAACATATTTTTCAAGTATATCATGTGTTTTACCTAATTCTGAAAAAAATGACAAGCAAATCTCTTAGATCTATTTAGTGAAGGCATTTAAAATTTTTTCATTTGGAACAAGTGTTTGTCCATATTAAAAAGAAAACCAACAAAGTCAAGCCAGAAACCAAATCAAACCACAGCCCAGGAATCTGTACAGAATCAATATTAGAAGAGAAACTGGCTCAGAGGCTGAGCTGTCAGTGCTGAGGCCAGTGATATATAATTAGTATCTAAATTTTAAACCTCCTGCTCTCTGAACAGGTGCCATTAACTTTCCAGAAGGACCTTTTTCAACCTTTGCTTTTAAGTCTCAGAACCTGTTGTTCTTCTATAAGTGCTCATCTGTATGAAAACCACTCAAGCTATATGTGGGACACTGTATACCACGCTGAAGTCTTTCAACAGTATAGTTGTTTGGCCCAAATGTATGACCAATAATGTAAGTTCTTTCATCCCTTCATCCATAATGACATAAAAGAAAGACTGACAGCAGTTACAGAACTCCTTCAAATGGCCTCTGAATGTCTGCTAATCTGTAGTTCTTTCTGTAATGTGTATTTTTCTAGCCAGCAGGCATTAATTCCTTGGGAAATCTGCCAATTTTAATTCTGATTTTTAAAAAAATTGTTTGAAAAGTATTTCCCAGCATATCTGGGATCACAGTGACTTCAAAAGTTATATTCCAAATATGAGAGACTCATACCTCTCCCAGAGAGGCAAGGCTTCTGTCTTCATTGTTTTAAGAAAAAATGCTCAGCTGCTTCATCTGTCACTCATTCTGTTCAAACAGAAGGAAATACAGACACCCACAATGAAATGACATTGCTTTCTGAAAGAAAAAAGAATTCAAAGCTTTTCTTTCTCTTTCTATAATCTTCTATGATCTATCCCTTGCTGTCCATAAGGATATAGTTCTAAAGGCAGATAATAGCAGGGAACTAGTCCACCTTATTTCTTTGTGCTAAACTTCCAGTGTTGAGATAGATAAAGTATAGAGGCTTAAAAAAACCCCACCCAACAGAAAGATCCTATTTGCCTATATCTTCAGATTGAGAGAAGAGCTCAAAATACCATTTTGGTAGGAACACCACTGAAGCTTGTTCCCCAGCCAGCTCAGCTATTAAGGGTACTCCAGTCCCTGTTTTTAACACAACTTCTTTATTCCCAAACACAGCAATTGAAACACAGTCTACATCATCACCCTAAACTACAATCATCATCCTAAAAATTATTGTAGTTAATATATTGCTGGTGCAAATTATTTCCTCTTCAGTACCATCTGGAGTAAATTTACTGCTGAATTTATCAAAATGTAGAAGCAAATTTTCTTCCCATTTGTCTGCCATTTACTGCTAATTAAAGTGGCCTAATACTCCTGTGGCCTCAGGTTTTAAGTACTCTCAGATAAGGTTTTAGAGACACAGACGATGAATACCCAATAAGCAAAGAAGACATAGATCTTGAATCATGAGGATTTACCCTGCAGCTTCTCCCAAGAACCCTTCATCTTTATCATCATGACATGAGCACATGCTGTTCTGCTCTTACATTCCTCCCAATTGATCTCAGAGCTTTGCAAGAGGTGCCATCTATAGTTTTCACTACCCTGAAGACTGAAAAATCAATGATCAGAGAAAAAGGGCCATCAATTACCAACACATTTAGGTCGTGGAGACAAGTCAGTGATGTTTTTTTAGAGAAGACATCTTGAAGTGATTTTAAAATGACACCAGCTACTATCATTCCAGATATTAAGAAAGCGAAACAGCTTTCTCTAATGCCAGCTGTTCCCAAGGATAAGTAACTCCAAAGGCCAGATCAAAATAAGTAAAGTACTCCTCTATTTTAGTCCAACTGTGTTTGGCAAAATAACATTATGTAAATACTGCTCACTGACAGAACAAAACATATGCCTTTGTGAACAGATTTCAGTCTCAAGTTGAATAACAAAAGCTACATTTTCTGAAGGATGTTTACGTTTCCATGAGTAACACTGGAAGTTTAGTCCTTACAATTACTTATTTTTCCTTGTAATTTGCTATAATGATTGTAAGAATGAAGGGTTCTTGAACAATTCTGAAGAGAAGAACCCAGTGCAGGTTTTTCTCCTTCAAAGGCAGAAGTATTTTAAGCAGCTTAACATATAAAATGCAAAGTCCGAAGAAAAATATCTGCCCAAATGTATCTTGATCTTTTGATGGAAGCCCTTCAAATACCCGAGGCAGAGTACCTACATGTTTGCAGTGAAAACCATCTGGTTATGCTTTAAGAAAATAGTTTTCCTATAAAAAAGCTGCCATCATTTACAAATGCAACCAATTTGTGAAATAACCTAGATAGCTCAAGGTGATGTGCTGAACATCAGTGAGTTCTTCCCAAACCCTGTTTTCAGATATCATCTTTATCTTTGTTTTAAGTTTGAGCTAAAATAATCATTAGCTAGACTCTAGAATGCATCTCTTTTGGGTATCCTCATCAATTACAGATTCTTTTTGTGGCTTTTCTCATTCTTTCCATGGAGATCTTTCATGAACAGCATATGAAAAAACATAGCCTGGCTTTATTGGATATCTGATGGATATGAAATATGCTTTGTAAATCAAGGGGGGAAGTCTACTACTTACAATTAATTTCTCCAAAATATTTTTTCTGTCTTCAACTTGAGAAAACTGGACTGACTCAGTCTCACAATGGTAACAGTTCTTTTTCTCTCTTACTTTTTCTAACATTAAGGATGCTTTTTAGGTCCCTTCAAGGTGCACAATTCTATACTGTGAGCTCTTTCTTCCCTATAAAATAGCTGTGATTCACAGCAAAGTACTATTCAGACTTTTGCCGGGACAGAAATTGTTCATCAACTAATTGTGCATATGGAATTGTTGTGGTTATGTCTGTTGAATTACTTACTCAAAGAAACAGATTTCTGGACAACACTACAATCCTTGAACTTCAGTTTCATTACAAATAGCTGAATCATAGGAGAAACTGAAGCAAATTGTCACTTACTGGAAATCAAATTGACTGCAAATAGCAATTGCACACTTTTCCAGAGGAGAGATTTCCAGCCCATCTGGGTGGTCATCTGTAGCCTTAAGATAAATCTGTCAGAGACAGATTTCAGACTCTTTCAGACTGTTACACCACATGTCAGTTTGCACTTATGGAGTGCCTAAAGCTCACCCTTTCTCCGTTGCAGAGCTGACAGAGGTGGTGTATCAAGCTGTGGAATGTCAAAGAGCTGTATGTGTCTCCTACCTTGGCTTAAACTGAGAATGTTCATAAAGATGCACCTTTATCACCAAACTTCTGTTGCTGCTTTATACAAAGGGCTGCTCACTGGGAACGTTGGATGATCCTTGCCATATGAACCCAGATAGAGATAATACATAAACATTGAGGAAGGCAGGGAAATAAGGGTAACATGAAGACACTCCTGTTAAAGATTTACATAGACCAGATGTTACCAGAAAATACATCTCTTACATTTCACACATTGTATGTACAAGTATGAAAGAGCTCATTCATTTTTTAAATATTTTTTCCAAAGCAATGGCTAACAGCTATTTATAATATTTTTTTTTTTTACTTTTAGCTTTCAGAAGACAATCACTCCCCAGCTTCAAATGCTCTCTTTCATGCTCTATCCTTCAATCAATGTTTCAATAGTGGATAAGTCCAGTTAAAGACCTATTCACTACCAAAAAGATCTCAGGTGTTTTTTTGTTTTGGTTTATGTTGCTTTGTTCTGTTTTATGTTTGTTTGTTTGTTTGTTTGCTTGTTTTGTTTTTGCAGAAATCCTGTGATCTCAGAGCCCTTGCAAATATAAGGAATCATGAATGAGTTTCCTCTGATTCTTTACCCAGAGTATAGGAAAAAGGACTTTGACTATGTTTATCCTAATAGCTTCTAAGTCTCTGAGACAGTGGTACCTAATGAATTTCTTGACATTTATTCCAGCCTCTATAAATAAAGAGAGGAATATTTTCTGCGTAACCTGAGATGAAATAGGCATAACCCTGAGCCTTCATTGCCTGAGAAAGCCTAAGCAATCCAGTGTGAAAAAGGCCATGGCACTGACCATTTAATCATGAATCAGCCATCAGAAGAAACAGTCCCAAGGTATAAGTGAGGTTTGTACCTCCCTCCTTATGACTAGATTTTTTTATTAATGTTCTAACAGTAAAGTTTCTGAAAACATGTATGTGTTTAAGTTATGATACTTGCTGGAAAACCCATGCTTCCTGACTCCCCATTATTTTTACTATCTCTTTTGCCTAATGATTTGTATTTACCTTTGAGAATCAGAATACCTAATATACATTTACTTTTATTGGTAAAGGATATGTATCTGCTTCTAGGAAATACTAACCTTGGAGAAATAGATTTCAGGATTACATCACTATATGAACTTCTGTCACTATATGTAGAGGGATCTATATGTGTATAGAAGTCAGTATTATAGTCTGAAGAATAACAAAAAGGCACAGGCAATGGAAGGTATATGAGACTGGGAACTGAAAAGCTGGGTTTCATGGCACAGGTAATGAGTAAGATACAGAGGGAGGATGCAGTTGAACAAAAGCCTGAACCTGCAATACATGCCCAGTAGATGCAGGCTACTGCAGTTCCCACTAAAGAAAGCTTATGGAAAGCATGGACAACTGGGAGAGTTGAGATAAAAACCCCATGCAAATAGAACTGGCCTTCTATTCAGTAGCACAGACTTATTTAATCACTTCTTGTATAAGGTACATCACACTCACAGGCAAAAGTTGGAATAAAAGTCGTATAAGTAGTCTTAGGGTCTTAAGTTTTGAAGACATGTATGAAATTACAAATTATTTAGGGTATTAATAGGATTAAGTAAATACATAAAATCCAGTACAAACAAAGCCTGGCATTTTTAAGCTGAATTGCCTAGAAGGCCTGAGTGATTAAAACCTTAATTGGTAACTGAAGTACTCGTCTCTTTACAATATTAGAAAACAGGTGGTCTTTCCAGGAGGAAGAGAGAAACTGACTCCACTAAAAAGGCCTTCACTTTTATTTGCAAAGCGATGGTGTAAAACCCTCTGAGGCTGTGCAGTCCAGGAAACATCTGGTTCTGTTCTTCTGAATATTTTGTGAACTCTGCCAACATCATTCATACATAATCATACTAGTTATAGCAGGACTAGTTCTGTCCTTCTGAATATTTTGTGAACTCTGCCAACATCATTCATACATAATCATACTAGTTATAGCAGGACTACTGCCTCTGCAACTCTAATGAGAACAAATATGTTGCAATGTTGGCAGACGTTTGTGTTTTTCTAAACTTCCTGATCCTAGCTTAGGAATTTATTTGCTAGGTTGTATCAATTTAATTTCCATATGATACAATGTAAGTATTAATTTTGTTATCCTTATTTTCCTTAGGACTCCCAAGCCCAGATCAGGCACTCACAGTGTAACACAACATAATGCCCATCCATAATTAAGGGTAAAAAGCTGAAGACAAACCACTGCCCAAGGAGGTGAGTGGACAACGTCAATTAAATGTGCCTGTCTTTTGCACAGTAACAGATTAATAATTATCAGTTGTCTTTTTTGGGAGGCACAACAACAGAACTGAGCATGAAGGGACCAGGGAAGAGGAAAAACTAAAATTATGTATGTCTATGGGGAGCTCTATGTAGGCTTTTTGAACAAATAAGCAGATGAGGCAATACATGGACTAATTGAACCTCTTTCCTGGATCATAAATGAAAAATTGTTCATAGAATGAGAATAGCTTTCAGTGTCTTTAAAAATGAAATTTTTTTTTTATTATGAGGGCAACTGTCGAAGTTGCAAGAAGCTACATGAGCAAATCAAAGTGGTGGGTTTTGAAGACAATCTTGGCATCAGTGTATAAATAGCTACGCCTGGAACAAAAATGCTTTTTTCAGGGCCAAGATGTTACAGTAAGTGAGCTGTAAAATAACTGTGACCTTAATGAGAATTTTACCAGCACAAATAAATGGTTGAAAAAGACCAGGTTTTAGAGATGGTTCTGCAGGCATAACAGAGTCTAAATCAAACCTGGCATCCAGCTTACGGGTGTTCGAAACTAGTAGGACAGGAAGAGTCCTTTGAGAATCTGGAGAAGAGGCAGAGAAGAGATGGCTCGAAGGAGATATAATGAGCTGTGGTTTAGCTGTACTGAACTTGAGATGACAGCCAGATGTTACCCAAGAGCATATCAGCAAGGCATGCCTTGATCTTACCCTATAAAAGTAACGGTTTTGGGAAGAGAGGTCTGGAATGAAGCACTATCTGAGATCCTTCAGGTAAAAGGCATAATGGAGTTTGTAGGTGACATGAAACAAGAGGGAATCGGGAGAGGAACAAGAACTATTGGAAGTATAGAAAATGTGATTCTGTGATTCTGTGAAAATTGAAGGTCCATGAAAAGTCTCAAAATAGGAGGCCTAGCATGTATTCTGCACCCTTTAAAATGTTCATATGTGTCCAGCATTATGTGTGTGGTTCAGTGATAGTTAAGACTTTTTAACATTTGATATGATTTCAAAATCTAAACCATATGAATTCCTATAGTCATTAACCTGTAGGCCAGTAAATATGATTTTTGCCACGGCTAACAGATCACAAGCATGGTATGTACCTGGCAATGTGGAGTCTTGGGACATGTCTGGCTCTGCCTTGGTGGGAGCTGTTTTTAACTGTGGCGGAAATTGCCTGGTGGTCACATTCCTATTGCTTCCCTACCTTGGGCTCACTTCGGGAATGCCTGGGCTGGGGACTGGCACTCCTACGAGACAAACACTGCAAGACAAACAGTCCCTGCAGGGTTCACAGAAATCTCAGGGATAGAACCTGCAATCTTGGCTTTACTAAGATATATTGATTTAATCAAATATAGGGGAGTCAGTATGCAACTTCCAGACTTTGTTGGGAAACAAGGAGAAGGAGGCAGGTTGTGATAAGAAAACTTAGGAAAATAACCTCACAGGCACCCCAGAGAACGTGCTTCCTCTCAACAGCATTGATCTAAATCCGATGGAAAATCTGAAATGTTGACAGCTGCCTGTGATACCCTTTCTCGCCTGAGGAAGCCTGGTGCCATCAACCAGAGGAACTGGAGAGCAGAAAGAAGGGCGATCATGACATCAGAGAAATCAGGGAGATTTAAGTAAATTTTTTTGACTAGCAGTATTTATGAGTATCATTATTAATTATGCTTTTCTGTATATTTTGAACTGTTGTTAATATTATTATTACCATTATTCTCATCAGCATTACTATCATCATAATCATCATTATAAATATCAGTTACATTTTTAGTAGATTATTTAGGTACTAGTTAGGTTCATGTGGTATACTACATCTTGCCTGTAAGCATAACCTTTTTATACAAAAGTCTGATGCCTTCCTCTGAAACTGAATCAATCAATTTATTCAATGCATTATTGTTTTCAATTTGATAGTATACTTGATGAAAAGACAGAAAGTTTTACTGTCATATTTCCAAGATATTATATAGAAATTCTTTTACATTGCAGAACTGAGATCTGGATGTGTGGGGGTATTTTTTGTAGCACACATATTTATACGGAAAAAAAACTTTGTAGCCTAAAACAGTGGTGTTAAAAGCCTTTTAAATTGTGACCAATGTTTAAATTGTTGGAGTCTTTACAATATGAAGAATAACCTTAGTCAACCACAACTGTTCCACAGAGGTTTGATATAAGGAAATGACTTGTCTTAAAAGCCCAGCCCTGTCCTGTGGCTAGTTATTAAAGATAGTCTTTGACTCCTAAGTTCAGATTTTTTCTAAAATCTATGAATAACAGGGAAGGAAATGCAGACACCTATGAACCCACTATCTCTACTGGAAACAATGACCCAGTCACCCTTTCACATTCAGCAGTAATTGAATCCCTGAAAATAGGAATTATCAGAATATAATCAGGTGCATTTTTCCCTTTTTTATTTTCTTTTTGTTTCTTCTCAACAATATTCTGTTTTCTTCTCATTTTTATAACTTTTTATGTTTCTTTTTCTGTTTGTAAAGATTTCTTCCATTTTTTTTTATTCAAAAACCAAAGAGACTTATTGCATGAAGAATTTTAATTAAGCTTTTCCACAAAACCACTTATTTCTTCATCCAGCTTTTTTTTTCATCATGATCCCTTAAGTTAGTTTTCCTTATTTATCTCAGATAGTACAGAGGGGACATCTTGGCCAAAAGCATTACCTTATGTATCCCTTATTTGTTTTAAATTGCAGTCAGTGATAACTGAAACCAGAAACTGAAATGAGTTGCACAGATGCAAGTTGTGACTAAGTCTGGCACTGTGCAGTCACTTCTTAATGGTTTTCACTGGTACGGTCCTATTGTTGTACTTGTCATTCCTCAGTAACCTCAGCAGAGCTCTAGAAATAACCAGACTCATTGACTGACCATTATTTAAAACACTTAAAACCAGTTGTACTTCTAGCTTGTATTTTTCTAGTCAAAATATCAAACTCTAAAAGTTCTTGTCAGTATTCATCACCAGATCTTAAACTTATGGCTCAAAATGATCAGTTTAAAGTGGATTGGTAATAGTGCCTTACACTCTGATGCTGTTCATCAAAGAAACATTCCAAACTTGATAAATCGTTTGGAAATCAAAACCCTCTGTGTAAAGGTGGTAATCATGACAATTTTTGTGTGTTTGGTTTGTTTTTTTTTCCCCAACTCCACCAAAGATCAGTGGAATTCTGTCTACATTTGTAGGCATAGCATTTTGTTGCATTTTGCTCAAGTGCTTGTAATACTAATATTAGCATTTCTGTTTAATACAATCTGATGAAAATTCATTTATTATTCCTCATGTACCACAAGAGGTACTTGAGCACATGCTGATAATACTGAGTTATTTTGGGTAATAAAGATGAAGAGAAACTACAAATTCAGCAGAAAGGTCTTAGAACATGGATGAAATGGATGATAAGAGAGGAGGTGAAATTCCATGTATGTAACTGTAATGAGACACAGAGAAGGAAACAACCCCAACTTCACAAAAGCAGAGACAAATTCTGAGCTTGATGGTGTCATTCAGGAACAGGATACTGAAATTGCAATAGATACTTTTGTGAGAACATCAGCTCAGCTCTCGGTGGTGGTCCAAATTAGTACTTAATGTTAGGAATTAGTAGAAAAGTATAGAGAGCAACCAAGATAAATTCCTATTGCTTCTATCTGAGGTTTAATGCAATGTAAATCCATAGCTTGTCTAAGCCTAGAATGTTGTTTGCCATTCTGATTCCTTCTGTTTCAAAAAGAATATAGTAGAAGTGGTAAGGATACAAAAAAGTGCTGGCAAGGTGAGCAGCCCTATGAAATCACTGCTCCAGGTGAATGATATTAATTAAGCAAGGCTACTCCAACTAAAACAGTCTGAAAAGACAGAAAATTGAGATTCAGGGATCTGGAGAAGGCAAATGACTGTTCATTGTGTCCTGTGATAAAATGATGAGGAAAACTAGGCAGGAAGATGTTCAAACAAAAAGAAATGTTCCTTTTCAAAGCACATACCAGCTGTGGCATTCCTCAGCCTAAGATGCTGTGGATACATCAAGTTGGTGATAGAATAAATTTTGGAAACATATGCCTATGAAGGACTGTATGAATGTACTGAGTTCCTGCATTACTGGATGTCTGTAAGTCATAAATCACTGATGGTCAGCTGTATGTTTGCCTTGCTTAACTCTTTCTAAAACATTTCACATAGAAGGTAATCAGATACTTATGCTAGACAGACCACTGCCCTAATTCCAGCTCTTCCACTAAAGAATTTGCGTGCTCTGAGTGGAGGGACTATCTGAATACTGTTTGAGAAAAGATGGGTGGATTTCAGGCATAGTACTGAGAAAACATTTTATTATTTGGTTGAGAGAATGAAGGGTAACATTTTTCTCTTTTTCTTACCCTTGACTTTTTTTTGACCTTACTGTTTTTCCTCATCTGCTTGCTTTTAATCTCTGCTTCTCTTTAATTTTTTCCATTATACCAAGTAATCCTCTAGCCCTAAACACAAAATAAGGCTAAAAGAAATAAGCACCCACACTAGTGAATGTACTCTGTGAAGCATTTTCATCTTTCCTTCTTTGTTCTTGGCTGTCTACTGGGGTGCTGAGATGAGCTTAACCTACTGTCTGGGATCTCCCAGCTATCAGACATGACCAGGAGAGGCTGCAGGGTGAGATTTGTAGGGAGTTGGGATTCTTGTTTGATGTTGTTCTCTAGTTATTACTTTTTGCAGAAGAATTTGCAGTCTGTTGTACACTTGTTCACCAGTTAAGAGATCAGCTTATAAAAGTGGTTCCAGAGTAACAGCCCTGTCTGAACTCCTGATCCATCATTGGTGGCTGACATGCTGGCGGAATGCTGGTGGAGTCAGCCTTGTTTGTGCTGGATCTGTTATGCTTCCACTGCACTTCCAGCATAAAGTTAGCAATAATAAACACTTGGAGGGATAAAAGTTTTTCTGTTTTGATCCAGACACTAGCGTAAGGCTCTTGCTTTTTTCCAAGATGAAGCTATTCTAATCAGGTCTCCTTGAATTCAACTAACAAACAAGCAAGGCATTTTTCAGAAGTGCTGTACTGCTTTTTTTTTTTTTTTTAAATGGGTGGAATTGAAGTTAGCCTATGACAACTCCACCAAAAATCCATTATTTAATTCTTATGCTCTTATTATTCTTTTTAGAAAGTGCTTTAGGTGATATATACATAGCACAGCATTTCCTCGCTTCTCTATTCTAAAATAATTGAAAGGACTTTGGTAAAAGACAGGGAACCTGTTTGAAATGAGACATGAGACATTAGTTTGGCCTCGACTTTGGCATTGGAATAGGGTTTCATTGGAAAGTTAAAACATTCCCTTTTCGCTCCTGATGACCCAAACTAGTTTGAGCCCCCAAGCTACCAGTCTTTATTTGCCCTTCCTTCATTGAGGCCATTGCTACTGGGTTTACAACAGGCAGGGTCTGGTATCATCAAACCCAGCTGTACACATGCCGAGTGATTGTTGTGACATAACAAATTACATTTTCCACAAGGTTTAGTCAAATATGTTTTCCTTTATAACTTACCAGAAAAAAACAAAAGCAGTCAGTAGGACTTGTTCTTCAGCACTTTCAGTTGCAAGGAAGGGAGTTGTAAGAAAAAGAAGAAAACAAATACCAAGAAAATATGTATGCTTGCCAGGTAAATAATTTCTGAGAAACCAAATGTACCCTTAAGGATGTTTTAATCAGATATAGTTAGGGACTCCATTCCCAGGTCCTGGAAGGTCCTCAACATCTATGGCTTATTTTCATATCAGATTTGTACAGTTTATCTGTAACAGCCTCCCGAGAAAATCACAATGTGTAACTTTCTATCAAACAGAAGATTTATTTTTATTTTTATTTTTTATATATACCAATAATGCCCATTGGTAGATCCAAGTGAAACCAGAGTCCTGTTGTGCTAACCACTGAGTAAATACACAGAGAAATATAAACTCTTCTGTGGTTACCTTGGGTAAAGTATTTGTAGTTGACAACACAGTACCAGCAATAACCAATATTGTTGTGCTCTTGATGTAGCATAGTCAGCCAGCTTAGGATATTTGTCAGTTATCTGTATTTTTGGATGAGTGACCTGAATTTGAGAAATGAAAGGAAAGCTACCATTTAAAATTGAAGACTCAGTTCTGGTTTTCTTTCATTATCCAAGTAACAGATCCAAAGAGTATTTTGACACCCTCAAAGTCTTTTCCAGCTGATTTTTCAGTTGTATTTGCTGTACAGAGTACTCATTTGAATTTTGTTTTATGTCTTTTTTCATAGGGAGTTCCAAGCAAAAAGTAATTGATTCAGGTTTAAAGGGTACTTTTTCATGCTGTGTCACTTTTAAGACTTGCAGTATACTGCAAGATGTCACCAAATACAACAGAAACTTTGAGCTTTATTTATTTATATTATCTATTAGTTTTCCTCTAATTGCAAATGCCACTGACATGCAAGAAAATTGTAGGCACTACATTTCTTCCAAAGGCTCTTGGTTGTATCAACCTAGAAATTATACAACCCAATATTGTTCCCAGTAAAGTCAGGGAAAAAAAATCCTTGCCAAGGAGATTAACTCTGTTAAAGCTTGGTGCTAATAATGCCAAGGTCATGGGTTCAATCCCTTGCATGGGCTATTCACTTAAGAGTTGAAATCAATGATCTTTGTGGGTCCCTTCCCAATTAGAATATTCTGTGATTTGCTGTTGACCAAAACTTCAAAATGCTTACAGATGTTCTTACTGCATCTAGTGAGGAAGAATGATCCCACTGAGTCATCCAAGTGGGAAGCTCTCCCTGACAATCTGCTGTAAAGAGTGTCTACACATTCCTGATGGCAGATCCATGTCTGCTGATCCTGGGAACAACAACTGTTAAATGTTGAGTAGCAGTGCTTGAAAATTCATTTCCTCAAACATTGTGAAATAAAACTATAAAATAGCAATATTTTATCCATTCACATTGCTTTTGATCACAGCATCAGGATGACAGCCTTTATGACCACAAAGGGTTTTCCAGTTCATACAATTTTCTCTTCAAAGAACATCTCTCCAGTTCCTTCCCTAAAAATAAAGAACCAACAATGTGAGTAGTTTAGAAAACCAATACTTCTAGACGAAACTTCAGTTCCTTTCCTGAACAACCTGAACAAGTAAAAAGGCAACAAAATTGACCCTCCAATATGTCTGTTGGAGCCACTCTGTACTTAAGTCCTCTAAGAAAGCCAGAGGACACGGTGAAAGCAGCAAGATCATGAGGGACGGAAGAATATCTTTCCCAGAGTATGGAAAGGAGGATATGTGGGTGTCACTATTCAAACATAGGAGACAGCACTGGGAAAACAGTTTTTGCTAATCTTTTCACAAAGCTGCTTGCTTCCACATACAGCTACTATGACATTGCATTTGCTTCTGTCTCATGGCAATATCACTATGTAAACCTGTCCTGGTTATAGTAGCCAGAACCAGTTTGTCACTGTGTGAGTGTGGCCAGGACTGTGTATTCTAAACCCTCTACGTAATTTTTCTTATGAACTGCTCACAATGGCCCATTTGCAGCAGCTCCCTAGGACACACCCAACCCCTCAGGCTACAAACTGGGTGTTTAGGAACTTCTGTGGGATAAGGAAGTTTTCCTGTCTTCACACCTATGACTCAGGTGTGATAACTCTGGGGAACCATTAGCACCTTCACACCACCTGAGGGGTGATTTCTGCTAATGGCCCATCAGGGAGTCCAAAAACATGCCATGATTCATCTCACAGAGTTAATCAACCATTGTGAAACTCCCCACTCTGGGAGAGGGACTGGGTGTTCCAAACTGAGCCCAAGCATATATAAGCTTGGGCTTTTAGGACTAATGGCACTGCTTGTCAGATCCAGAGGAGGACCAGAGCCTCAACAGGACTGTGGCTCTCAACCAGACTGCAGGCATCATCTTCACTGACAGGTTTCTTCTTTCTTTTTACTTTGAATTCAGGGGGGCCACGTGGTGCTTAGCTAAGGGGTTGGTGAGCTCTATTCTGCTCATGCCCCACAGTGCTGGCCTGCATGTCTGTTTTTGGGGGTCAAATGGATTTCCCTTCTGTATCAGTGTATTTATTGTGATCTTTTTATTAAATTGTTATTCTGACTTGCAATCTCATTCTAAGTTGGGGCTATTTCTCCTGCTGGTTTGCCTTTAAACCAGCACAAAACCTCTCCCAGAACCTGATGCTAATGAATGTATAAATTTTTTTTTTGTTATAACATGATTATCATGTTATAACTAGAAACTGCCAATGATTTATGATATTGAGTGACTACTTGCTTACCTCCCATGCATATACAGTTTGGAACGAAGATATCTCCTCCTTTGTGCTAGTTATTCACTTTTACCAAGTGTTCAAAATGAACAGCTTTGGGGAGACATTTGTTTAGAAAAGTCCTTAACTTTGAATTAGTTCTTATCTTCTAATCCAACTTCCTGTGTCTTTGGGGCACCGTATAGAACCCATTTTTGTGAAAAGTCAAGAATGCTGGCAGGTATGGAGGCTTTGGTCTGCAGTTGGATGAATTTTTATTTTTTTTCTTGAGATAATTCAGGTATTTTTTTCCACTTGTTGACTGAGTCCTATTATCAATGTTTTCACTTTGGTAGTAGAAGGAAGCAATTGTTAGAATAAAAAAGATAGCATTAGCTATGTAGCTCCCATGTACTTCTTCCTTTACTCACTCTTGTCTTTTTAATTAGGATCTCTATCTCCAGCTGATGAACTTGATTGAAATACTATATTTTCATGCAAATTATTTCATTAACAGTTTTGTCATACTACAACTACTTTTAATATTTTAGCCTTTAAAGTCTCTGTAAACATATGGCTGATGAAAGAACAAACACTGAACAGCCTTATTATGTTTATGTAGCAGCATCAGAGCACACACCAATGCTCTAGCAAGTCATCAAACTTCTGTTCTGAATTGAGAACACCCATTAGAGACAAGAGGCACTTAAAGGCATGTAGACATTACAGCCTTGGTCTCTTTTTGATATCTTCTGGCAACATTTAAAGCATTATGGTGGACTTAGAAGGCTCACATTGGTTTCAGTTTCCTTCCTGTAATCTTGTCTCTTTGATAAATGCCCAAGTTCGAATAACTAGTAAAACCCCTTAGTAACCTAATTGGAGCTGGGGTTAACAGTAAAAAAAAAGGGGGTTTGCTTGTTGATAGCATGTCTGGACATTCATTCTCCTGCTTGAGTGTTTTGCAATGAGGCTTATTTTATGAAACTTCAGGTCTTGAAAATCAAATTCTGCTTTCTTGGAGCTGACTGAGACTAGGTGTTCTCTTCTGCACTAAATCTCTTACATATTTTCATGTCTCCAGCCAAATAATTAACATGAAATATTTTTAATAAAGCAGTTTTTATTATGTAAAATATAAAGATTAAAAACATTTTGAAAACAACATTTCTGATTTCAATAACTACAGTGGTTTCAGGCTGTGGAAATGAATAAGAGGACTACAGATTTAATAACTGAACTTATACCATACATCTAACAATAGCAGAATGGTAATTATTGCTAAGGGAAATAAGTCAAGCGCTCAAATGTCAGGCAGTACTAGTGTGATGGTTTGACCCTGGCTGAATGCCAAATGCCCACCAAAGCCACTTGCTCACTCCCCTCCTCTGGTAGGCAAAGGAGAGAAAATACAATGAAGGGCTCATGGGTTGAGGTGAGGGCAGGGAGAGATCACTTGCCCACTACTGTCACAGGCACATGGACTCAACTTTGAGAAACTGACTGAACTTATTACCAGTCAAAATCAGAGCAGTGTAATGAGATACAAATCCTAAAAGCACTTTCCATTCACCCCTCCCTCCTTCCTACGCTTAACTTTATTCCCAATTTTAAGCCTCCCTCCCACCAGTGCAGGGAGATGGGGACATACTGTTTTTCCTGCCACTTGTTCCTCAGGAAGAGGAGTTCTTCCTCTGCTCCACCATGGAGTCCTTCCCATGGGAGACAGTCCTCCATGAACTTCTCAAACACAAGCCCTTCCCACAGGCTGCAGTTCTTCACTAACTGCTCCAGCATGGGTCCCTTCCATGGAGTGCAGTCCCTCAGGAACAGGCTGCTCCAGTGCAGATACCCCATGGGGTCATAAATCCTACCAGCAAACCTATTCCAGTATGGGCCTTTCTCTCTGTGGGGCTACAGGTCGTGCCAGAAGCCTGCTCCAGTATGGGCTTCCTATGGGGTCACAGCCTCCTTCAGGCATTGCCCTGCTCCAGTGTGGAGTCCTCCAGGGGCTGCAGGTCCTCCAATCTCTGCTCCATTGTGGACCTCCATAGCCATCCTTACAGTCCCTCCACTACGAGAGCTTTGCCATGCAAACCCAATAAAACTAAAATCAGGAAGTTATGTAATCTAAATTCCATTTTCCTATAATGCTATTTCCTCCAACTTTTGCTTATTAAGGAATATAACCTTGCTCATATGCTGAGCAGACAAATGTCACAATGCAGACCAATTTATGTGCCCTTGAATGAAAAAAAACCAACAAACAACAAAATACAACTTGTAGTAGAAAATATCCATGCCCTTTTAAATGGACTGCATGCAGTAAAGAGATACATTATACTTTGCCAGCAAAACTCACAGCTGTTTGGGAAATCGTGGGATCCTTTTTGCTTAGGCATTGTTTCGGGACAGGTCACTGTATGAAGGCTAAAGGCTTGATGGCAGAGGGTTCAACTCAACACAGATTCAACACAGATTTTTGGTAAATAGGCAACTTTTGAAACATAAAAAATTAGAAAATGATACTTGTGTACCATATGAGAGGGATTTGAAGCAGTGATCAGATACCAACAGGGGTATTAACAAAAGAATAATGTGAGATCAATATCCATTGCCTCAAATTCACAGCCAACAGCACATGCTTTTGTAAATGACACTTGGCAGGGAGAAATCTCCCTCATGTTTTTGACATCTGTATGATATGTTTGATCTGAAACACACACAAGCAGAACAGAGCTGCTAAATTCACAAGTCCTAATTCACAAAAACTTTGCAGAACTGTGGGCTGAGCTTCCTTTCAAGTCTAGGAATACATAAGTATTTCCTTATACTCTTGCTGCTCTAGTCCAACAGGAGTTAAGCTAACAAGTGGACAGAAGACCAGACCCAGACTGTGAGGTGGGTACTTTAGTGTCCAAGTAAAATCAGCAAAGTAAATAAATTCAATAGCGTATTGGGGTGGTGTTATTTGTTTTTATTTCCCTGTAATAAACACACATTAGCTTTGATTTTTCTCTTTTGTCCTTGCCTAGTACTGCTTCTATAGCCACTTCCAAATTGTTAGGCATTTTGGTTTTCAACAATTCCAGACTACAAAGAATGGCTGCAAACAACCTAGTTTTTTTCCTAACAGGCAACTGAATGGGCAGTATGACAGTATGAGCAACTGAGGAAAATATCACTTGAATGGAACTTGTAACTTTTATTGCTGCTATCAAATGATCTGATAGGAAGTGTATGGCTGGAAAAATGGATCTATTACAATATGTAATGCATCTTATTAAGTTGCTGACTCTCTTACTTCCTGCATAAACCCTCTTGACAAGTACATCTAGCTTACTGTGTTCACTATGAGTCTTAGAGAGTGAAAGGGCAAAGGGCAAGCATAAATATGGTCACATAAATACGCTGCCTGCGCTCAGCTGAAGGGGCAAATGAACTCTCATTAAAGCAGTCACTCTTTAGAGGTAAACCCATTAGTCTTCTTTTTTTGTTTGTTTGTTTTTGTTGTTAATTTCAATTTAATTCATGTGCAGTTTTTGTGGATTTAAGATATGCTTACAGAAAAATAAGAAATTTGCTCTAATTTAGATAAATTACTTTTTAAAAGTGATTTAGATGTTGGCCTACTTGGAGAATTTACTAGTAAATTCTTCTGCATGGACAACTCCACTGTGACTTGGTAAACTCGTTTTAGGGCTCCTAATGCTAGATCAGTGCCATGGAAATGCTGTCCAAGTTATGAGAACTTCACAGCTGGTTAAAATTCCATCTCAAAATTGTGATGGCCTAATTCTGTGAAAGCAGGAATTATGCCAAGTATCCTCTCTACAGACACTTCCTCAAAAGGGCCAGCACAAAAACCTCAAGCCCAGATGAGCTCTATATCCTGTGCTTTAGAACACTTGGCAGTGATTAGGTCATATATATGTATATATGTACTCTCCAAATTCTGCTTGTACTGCTGGGTGATGTAGTAACAGAGGAATTCAATATTAATGAATACGGACATGCAGACAGAGAGAAGCAACTAATAGATGTCTTGGGTCTAATATCCAAAAAAGTAAAAACTTAATTTAATCTATGTGAGAAAGCTGTGTAAGGCAGAAAAACATTACCATGCAAAGTAGAGGGGGTAAAAAAGGTAATTGTTTTTATTATGTATTAATTTAAAAATCTGTGAATATAGATTCAGATTTAATAGTGCTTATGTCCTATGTTTGTAACTTTTCATAATTACAGTCTAAATTTTGGTCTTCTTAAGAGACCAGAGTTATTAATAGCTCCTCTTTTTTTTTCTACACCTCAAAATTTACAACTGGCTTTCTCCAAGGTATTCTTTGTTCTCACTCCTATCTTCCTCTTCATTTTCAAAGTATCCGTTCGGGGAATTGGCTGAAAGATATAAAAACACACATAAAAATTGTTTGACTGATGGTATTCATTGTAAAATACTTTTTTTTTTCCTGGAAGAGATATGAAGGTGAATCAGGAAATGGATGGCTTTTTCAGATCACATGAATCAGTACCCGAAAATTCATCATTTTCACCAATATCTGACTACTTTCAGGGACTTGAAGTTAGATGGCCCTTATTTAGAACTCATATAACAACTTCTTTAAGTGCCTTATTTGTCAGAAACTTTATGGAAAGAAAGAGGCAACTACTAAAAATCAAGTCACAGATTTATAAATGCAAGTGCACATTTATTTTTATTATATAGCTGTGTTGAAAATATCATCTTGTGCATTCATAAAGATAAACATTTTGTTTATAAAAAGCCTTAATAAAAATGCCATGAGAAATATTACTTTATTTTCTCTTTTGATCACAAATGGTAAATACAAACTCATCAGAAGAACACCTAATTCTCAAAAGTCATGTAATTTAGAATCTCATCTAGCTTTTACTAATTCATAGACATTATGGAGACTAGTCAGTTTAACCTTTAAATACAGCACATTACATGCGACAATAATTTGATGGAAAACAGTGGAGTTTGTAACTCTTGACATTTATTTCTCTATGATTTAAAGCAAGTGTTGCAATGGTGTCTTCTGCTGAAACAATTGAAATTATGCTCAGTTTGACCTTGTCCTGTGTCTGCTACTGGGCATATATGGCTAAAGCCTTGCATAGCCTGTTTTTTAACAGTATACTTCCCTACCAGACCCATCTGAGGATGAAGATGGCAAACCTAAATTCTCTGGGTCATCTGCTTTCCTGGGATGGAGATGTCATTCCTATTTTTACATATAACAACACTGGAAGTCCCTAGTGTTTAAATATATCTGACTCATAATGATCTAGCCATGGAAATTGATGTTGCTCAATGCAGGAGGGAATGCTAAGGACTCGCTCAGCTCAGGTGCAGCAGGACAAATACTTTCCTGAATCTTAATGGGAAAAAAGGAAGAAACAGCAATGTAGATTTCAAGATTAAGTCTCTCAGCAAGTTCATACATGTAAGGTAAATTCAAGACACCAGACTGTTGGAACCGTGCAGGTTTTTAGGCTAAGGAGTCAGAAGCAGCTTCCAAGACAGAGACCTCAATGATAACAATGGAATCTACAGGATGACCTTGACTAACAATAAACTGAGAGAAGAACATGCTAATATTCCATGGAATGATACAAGTGAAGGGTTCTACTAATAAAGTTAAAGATAAGCGCTATGTAAATTCACAAAAAATACAAAATATATCTTGGTTGATGCTTAGCTACAGCTGTGTGTTGTTAGACAGTTACAATGGAGTGTATTAGTTCTAGAAAACATGTATAAGTGTGTGTTAAGATAGTCCTTTCTTGTACTCTTGAAATCCCTACACAGGGGAACATAAAGATGCAAGCATGAAAATGTTTAGTGCCTTTTCTGCCTTCCCACCATTCCTGAGAAGAACTGTTACTTTGGACGAAGAGGAATAAACTCTCATTTTTGTTTTTTGATGCACTCAGGTTGTCTTATTAACAACTAAGGTTTATAAGCCTCCTACTAAGACACTAAAACTGTGTCTGTGCAAAAAGTCGTCAGCCACACTAGACTGTACAAACTCTCAGCTCTTTAGCATTATTTGAGGAAAGGGAGTTTGTTCATATGCATCATCCTTCTGCCTGGTCTGCACTGGAAAGGCTCTGGTCACCAGTAGGCTTTCTTCTAAGTAATAAATGATGTGGTTAAAAAAAACATGGGTAAACAATTAACTAAGAGACTTCAAAGTTTTTCTCTGCCTGTTTCTCATGAATTAAACAAAAATAAGTAATGGTTTCAAGGGTCTGGAAAATGCAACATGCAATGGGAATAAAGTCTTTGAACTCTGTGATTGTCAATCAAGCAAAGTCCTTTCCTTGTGATGCAAGCATAGCTCAAGGTTCAGTTTAACTGAACTCCTTCCTCTCTTTCCCCCCTCCGCCCCTCCCTTAACCCAACTGTAACTTTCAGTTTACTGTATCTGACTTTGTATTTCTAAACAATGAAAAACACACTATCCAAGGTGCTTTCGATAGGAATTGTGAAGACAGGCCTTCCCTCACACCATGGCTTTCCCACCTAAACAGATGGAAATTCGCCCCCTTCCCTGCTTATATCCTCCTTATATCCTGACACCACAGGGAGGAGGTGAAATCTTGGCTTCCCACCAGACTGGCCAAACGCCTGAAGGTGCTGAGGAACCTTTCCTTTTCCTACTGCAGTACCTTACTGCTTTCACATACTGCCCAACCCTTAGCATGCTGGGCTCTATTTTGTTGGAAGGAGAGATCAAGAATCAGCCACAGTGAGAAAAAAAAATAATGTCAGGAAAAAACAGGGCAGAGGAGGAGGACAAACTCCATACTGACAGGAAAGCTGGCCAGAATGGGACTTGGTCCACTGAGCATTTTTTTCCCCTCTTCCTTAAATCAAATAGCAGATCTTCACCCACTGGTTTCCCCCTACCCTCATCATAATATTCCTGGATTATGTTAGAATATCATTATTTTGGATATAGTAACACTGAGACTCAGCCTGGGACCAAGACACCAATGTTCAACTTGTACAGACACAAACCCCCCTCAGCTCCTGCTTGCAAGAGTATCTCTGGGGATTGCATCACCTAAAATAGCTGGTTTTACTCGCTCATCTCATCTGATTCAACTCTGGGCTTAGACATAGCATAGAGTTACATGCAACATCAAAAATTGCTACATTTTGTAGCTTTATTTCAAACATGGTTAACCTCACAGGAAGTTTCATACATCTTGTCCCTTGAGTTTCTCAAATAAAATTAAGCATTGACATCATTACAGTTCTTCCATGAAAGTGGTAGTTAGCCATAAAGCACATGATTTAAAAATTCTGGGAATGATACAGAGTCAATATGATTCCACTGGAATTTTTGTTAAGATGTACTGTATATCATTAAAACATCATGATATAAAGATATAAATGTTGTGAGTTTTGAAGGTTTATTTCTTTGTTTAGGATTTTTTACTTATATGGGTATCGTTTTCTAGCCAAACCACAGAGAAATTATTAGAGGCTAAAACGTACATCACTCCATGTGCTAGAATTTTTTTTTTTTAAAGTACCTACCAACAAGCAATCAGAAATAATGTTCCAAATTTCAGGACTTCATTTTTAATGATAACTTCAAACTTTCAATAATGTTTCTACTTGAACTAGTTCCTTACATTCTCCCTTGAGCTGGATGTTTAAGGCAGTTTGGATTTGCAGCATTTGGCTTGCTGCTAAGTTTTGATTCTAGTTGCTTTAATTAGGTATATTTTTTTTTAGGATTACTCTACCATGAATCAATTCCATGGTTTTGTTTGTTCTAATAAACTCTTACTGCTTTTTAGTCTCGTAAATTGAGGTCTTGCTGCGAAAAACACAAGTCAGTTTGTAGTAGAAATGTGTAAATGCTGCTATAAAAGAAAAAAAAATAACAAAACACAACATTGATGGAATTAATTACAACACATACATGAACAAAAATAACCTTCTGGTTTAATACAGGTGGGCTAGCTAAACACAGACATACGTGGAAAACCCGGTGAGCGCGGAAATGCAAGCGCACGTACCTGGGGGAGATGCCTGCACACCCCGGCCGCAGCCCCTCAGTGCCACGTCTCACTGTCCCACGCACGCCGCGGGATCTTTATAGGGAACTCTCCCAGGGCCTGGAAATGAAGTTTCGGGGCTGACACGTCGATCGTGCCGTGGGGAGGGAGGGAACTTGGAGGGGGCGGAGAGGGACTCGCCGGAGGCTCTTACGTGGCCGCGATAGTGTCAGCCCGGCGCCGCGCAGAGCCCGGGCGGTCACCCTCGCATCGCCGAGGGGACGGGTTCGCCGGTGCGCGGCTCCTGCTGCCTACGGGACTCCGCGCCGGACCGGGACACTGGGGACCGGCTCGGTGGCCGTGGGGGTGGCGTGCGAGGGGGCGCGGGGAGCAGGCGGGCGCGCACTGTGGGCGCAGACGAGCGCTCCCGGTGCGCTCCCGTGCCTGCTCCTGCCCGGGTCAGGGGCCGGCGCCCGGCTCTGCTTCGCCTCCTTTACGGGCTGCTCCCCGGTTTCAGTGGCACCTCCTCCGTTTCCGGGGCTCCGGAGCCCCACGCATCGGCCGGGAGCCCCTGAAGACCCGGCGCCGGCGGAGCTGCGCGTTGCCCACCGCTTCCCCTGCTTCCTTTCCTCCTTCCCTCCCGCTGCCGCTTGCTGCAGCTCGCCAGGATTTGTTTTGCTTAGTTGTACTGGCGCTGGGGCGCCCCTGCTCAGATCTGATGGTGAGGAGCAGCCTCAGGTCATG
>VXAU01003114.1:157973-216798 GCA_013399695.1 Formicarius rufipectus | reverse complement strand
TGCGAGCGCCGCGGGGATGACGAGTCCCCGGCCGCCCTGTCCCCGGCCGGTGCCGTCCCGCGTGGGGTCCGTGGGGCTGCGCCCCTGGCTCCGGGGGGCTCGGAGGCCGGCCGGGGTCGCGGTGTGGGCGGCGCAGCGCTGGGTGCCGGCAGGGGGAGCTGGCTGCGAGGCGCAGCGGCGCTGCTGCCGGGCACCGGTGTCGGGGAGCGCTGCCCGCGCCCGGAGCCCGAACCGGGCTTTGCTCAGCCCCACCCCTGAAAGTCCACCAAGCTTTTGAAAACGGGCGGCAGTTCTCCCTGAAGACGGTGCTGTTTGCTAGGGAGAAATAAAACACAGACGGGCAGGCAACCGCATCTCCAGCGGCGCTGAAGTGCGGACCGTCCCCGCAGTGGGACCCCGCTCTCGGGGTCGCATCCGCGGGAGCGCCTTCTCTCCCCGGAGCGTGAGGTGCGTTTTGGTCGCTGAGCCCCGGCTGCGGGGTGGGTGGGCAGCCGCTGGCTCCGAAACGTTTTGAAGGGGTTTTGTCACACTTTGGCAAGTGAAGTTTGCTCAGCCTCGTCATCTGGTGAGAGCAGAAGTGGCGTGAGAAGCACCGGCAGTTGTCTGAGAAGCGGGGTTTTCAGTGGAATGTTCGTGTGGTTTGAAGCCCTGAGGTACTTTTATTCTCGCTGTTATTTAACTGGACTGTCTCCGTTTCGTGGTGTGACTGTATTTTTTACGCTTTCTGAATAGGGGAGTCATTCTGCAACGATGCAGCTGGAAACACCTTGGTCAGTTGTATAAATCCATCTGTGAGGATTGCTTACCAGATAAATGACAACTATTAGGGTTTGCTGTATCATTCCAGATTCTGAGTATGCACTGTAGATTGACACGACAGTAATCCACTCAGGATTATTCCTGGGGGTCAGCAGGCGCTGGGGAAGCTGTCAGTACATCTGTTCCTTCAGCATATCGGACTGTTGGCAGAATAGCTCTGTACATGCAGGCACACACATCCTTGTGAAGATGGTTTGAATGTGCAAGATTGCAGCTGAGAAAAGCATCCTGAAGCTAAACCGTGTTGTTAAAGTTAAAGTGATAGCATGCTCTGGCAGCCCTAAGGTAGCATATTTGAAGTTGATGTTTTCTGAAAGCTATTGGTTTGAATTTTGGTGTGATGCTAGCACAGCTAGAGTGCTGTAAAACAGATACTTTTTTCATAATGGAAATTGAACTCAAGTCTTAGTTCTAGCAGTTTGAGCATCTACTGATTATTATATGACTGACTTAGTTTAGTAAAGTTTGCCTTACTAAGAATTGTTGAACTTAGTGATGTCCTGTGTGTTAACTCATGCTCAGTCGACGGCGTATGCCTTGGAAGGCTGAGGTATGGCCTTAGGTACTTTACTTAGTTTAGTGAAAAATTGTGGTAGATTTCTGCATTTTGTGCTGTGTTTCCACCTTCCTCTCTCTCTGGCAGGTACTGATAATCTAACTTTATTATGTTTACTAATGAATTCATCTCATTTTCTCATTTGAATGCTGCACAGCTGTGAGGAGTCATGCTGAGAGCTAGAGTTTTGCTCTGGAGCGTGGCAATTTTCTTCTCTGTTTGAGAGGTTGTTTTGAACTAAGTAGTGTAAACACTTGCTTTTAAGTTGTACTGCTTATTCCCTGGGATGTTGCAACTGTTTTGTTTTGGTTGACAAAGCTGAAGGCATTAATATCTGTAGTGTCTCATTTCTCTTGATCTTTAACCAATACTATTTTCTCAAAATGCTTACAGGTAGTAGGAGTTCCTGTGCACCTTGTAATGATCCGTAAACATGGTTGTAGTAGATTTGTTGTACTCATTTCCTGTTGGGCAGAGATGCAGAGGGTGGTAACTGTGTGTTGCTGCTCTTTTCCCCCAGCTACTTAGGGAAACCACGTGGATTCTGACTTCTGTTGATGTAGTCGTGCACAAATACAGGACTTTCAGTGAATTAAATTCATTACTTTCCAGTGAGTAAACTGTATGCTACAAGCTGTGAACTGCAGAAGTAAAATGTAAGTCTCCTGCAAATTTTGGCTTTTGTGTTAGTAGTTGCGTGCAGAAATTCAGCCAGGGGAGCAGCTGAGCTCCTGGGGTGAGCAGGAGCAGACAGACCCGTTTCTGCCCTCTGGTCTGCAACAGCTTTATCACCAGTGTTGGCTGGGTCTTATTTCTGTGCTGTAGAACACGTAAGTGGATAGCTGATAGTGCTATCAGTTAATAGTAGGTGTGTACGACCAGTACTATCAGTTGGTAGTGGGGAGGAGGGTGTGTGTAATCCAATACTGTGCTATTTAATGTAAAGCAGTATCTAGTAATTGGTTAATATGTTGTGATGATGGACTTCTGAATAGCAGTGATATACAGTTTAGCTTTAGATTTAACATCTGGTTTATAAAGTTTTGATATGTTCTTGATGTTTGATAATATATGTTCTGAAGTTACTGTGGCTCCTGAGATGAATTGGTATTGCTGCTGCCGTAATTATAGGAAGCAGCACTGAGGAACTTCTCCTTTTCTGTAACATCATTTTATGGAGATATTTAATGGGCATTCTTGGCGGTGCTGAGTTCTCCAAATTATTCTTAATATATCTGTTTCTCTTCATTATCATCCTTTTATCCTCTTTGGCATGTGTGTACGTTTCTATTTGAAAACAATTTTAAGTTACAGACTATACATTTGTTCTTTTCTAATGTATTTTGTAAAGCTGTAGCTAATTCAGAAGAAGGAGGTGGAGGGTTTTTAGTTGTTTGGTTGGTCCTTTTTTTTTTTTTTTTGTCAAACACTATAAATACTTTTCAAACTGACCCTTTTGGGATATGTTTGCCAACTGTTGGCAGTAGTCTGGATTTAATTTCCAGGCTGCAGCATTGCAGCTGTGACCCATGAAAGGCAGGTGGCACTCTGCTATCTGCAGTTCTTACAGACACCTGGGGAACGCCACAGCGTGGTCTGCTGTGGAGTAGAGGTAGGGTTTGCTGTTAAATCTGTTGTTAAAATGGCAAAGTGTTTCCAGAGAAGATTGGGGCTTTTATTTTAGCTAGCTTCATAAATATTTCTGATGATTTATTTAAGAAATTTGACAGTTTGCATCTAACTATAGCACATTTGCTTAACATTTTTCAGGAAAGTAACAAATGTAAACCAAGTTAATGATTCTGAAACTACAGTCTAATTAGTGGCATCTTTATTTTTTTCTAGGATGTGTATTCTAAAGTATAAAGCATGCAAATCCTTTGTTATTTAGTGTATTTGTTCATATATCTGTTCTCAAATTCGTGTTTCCCCTGAGGTGTTTTGTTGCAATCAAATTACTTTCTGTTTAGAATCAACTCTTTATCTCCATACTCATAATTTTTATATAAATGTATTAATAAAATGAATGTCAATGTGGGGAGCTTTTTTGAAGAAATCTGCTTCTGTCCCAGTGTATTGAAAGTTAGTCAACTTCACAATAGAGCTGATGTTTGTCTGTGATAGTAGCAGAAAGCTGGGGTTGATAAAAAGTCTGCACTGAGGCCAATGCAGTGAAATTCCCGAGTTTAACTCAACAGTTGAAACTTATCTTTTCAAATGTTATCTTTTTTTTTTTTTCTTTGCAAAGAGTTTGAGTGATTTGTTTAGAAAGTTTGAACGCTGTGTAGCATGTCAGCTGCACTCTGATTTCCAGACTTATCTTCAATTAGCTTATCTGTGTTACGAAATTTTGTATGTGATAGCCAAATAATGGTTTTTATTCATTCCTTTTTCAGTTTGGGTTTTTTTTTTTTTTTAATCAGGATGTATCCCTAAGCTCCAGTATACCTTAGAATTGGTGAATCTTAGTTTCTGCCAGAATTGGTCAACCTTTTAATGGTTGCCAACCCAAGTAATAGAGATTAATGTTTCATTTGGGAGATGTTGATTAAGCAGTTCTGAATCTTTGGCATATAATATTCTTGAGTATTTTAACCTCTTGCTAGATGATGTATCCAGTTAGCAGTATTTGTTTGGTTTAGGAGAAGCTCAGAGAAATTATAACTTTGAAAATGCTGAAATGCAGCCTGTTACTCTTCTCTCTCTCTAATACTGGGGTGCATTCCTAGACTTTACTAAATATGTGATGAATGAATTGGAGAACACACAATGGCTGTAGGATTGGCTTTTAACATGAATTGGCTAAAAAAAATGGACTATGCCATTTTGTGAGATTTGTGAGATATCTGTTCTTCTTTCCCCCACCACTTCTCTGACTTTCAAAATTGAGCTGCTTTCTCTGCTGCTGTCTTCCTTCTCTGAATTGCTAGTCTAGGTGGAAACCCAGAATACTGCTCAAATGTGCTTTCTGGTGAGACTTAAAGTGGGAATCAGAAATGCTTAATATTAAAGTTAACTGTAAGTCCTCTGTAGCTAGGGAAAAATATCTTAATAATTTTGGGCCTAGTTCTTCTGACCCACAGTAATCTTGTTGCTGAATCAGTCATTTCTATTGCTCATGAACTCTACAGACAAAGGTATGCAAATGATTATTTGTGTTGGGGTTTTAAAAATTATTAGGCAGTTGTTCTGCACTGTGATTTCTTCAGCACAAAGTCACATCAGAAATTCCTGTTGCCTTTTTCCCTACCCCTCCCCCACTCTCTGTCCGTGTGTATTTTTTCCTCATCTGTGTTGTTTCAGTGACCTTTCACTGGAAGCCCACTAACATTTGCATTGGCAAAACCCCCTAGTTATGAAGTGTACCCTGAGAGCACTGCTGAAATGACCTTGTTATGGGAGAAGATGTATGGGATGAAGCCCTTTCTGTTGACCTTGTCTGATAGTGAAATTGCCAAGTACTTGAGGAAAAACTCCTGGTCTTGCCAGTTACTGGAGAATAGGTCATGTGTCTCTCTTTGTGTCTCTTGAAGTCTGGCAAAGTTTTAGGGTTTCTTTACTAAATCAGAGTTGGAGACTGTGAAAAGAGGTTATCCACAGTCATTGGGTTGGTGTGTTACTTAATTTGAGTTAGATTGTTGGTGGCTTTTTGTCTCATTTGCTTTCTTATTCTGAACTCACAGTAGGCCTATATGGTTGTTTTATTAGTTTTTGTCATAAAAACAGTGTACATGTATTCTAATTTTTGTCTACTTCCCTTGCTCCAGTGTATGCTTCTCTTTATTGATTTTTAAACCTAAGCAATGATATCAAAATATTTCACAAGAATGTCTAGGAGAGAGTATGTACACAAAATTACTACTGGTGTCTGATGTTATGTTACCCAGTGCTGCAATATGAGACTCATAACTTAGCCAAAAGATGGGATTTCATCTTTGGAAGTGGAGGGACTCTTTTCTGATAGTGCTCTTCAAGGCATATCAGCCCAGGGTAGGCCAAGAGTCTAATAACTCTTATGAGCCTCATGAACTAGCTGCATTGCTGAAGTTGCTAAAGATGTTGTTGGTACTGTTTGTCTCTTGCACTTGTTTTCTGACCAGCAAATCTGTGTTCTGGCCCTCACTTGATTAAATACATCAGAAAAAAACCAAACAAGCAACCAGAAAACCTCCTTAATTCCTGTCCTCTGTTGAAAAACTTATCTTTGTTACCTGAAGACCACTGTATGCTGTGTTCTCTGAAGGCAGACAGATACAGATGGGGGGTGCTCTGCCAATCAGAGAGTGTTCTTGTAGTTGGTTGTCCGCCTTGGATATTCTGTGACTTTATATCAGTCAGTTGTCTACAGGGTCTTTTTAGTTGTACTAATGTGGAACCATAGTGCAAACAGTATGAGGGAACTGATCCTCTTAACACTTTATCTTTGAAGTACCCATGGCCATTGATTCCAGTAAAGCCTCATAGACACTGGTGTCAGTGTAACTGCAGGTGTGCAATGACTATTGTCAGGTGAAGAAGGAGGGGAGAGGAGGACTGTGTGTGCAGAATAAAATTCTAATTAGTCCCTCAAACAACAACAAAACTTGTTGCATTTTGCCTCTGTCTGGTTTGGAGTCTATCCATAGAGTTATTTGTTACGTTAGGTTGCCGCCCGTTATAAAGCTTTCTTGTGGAGGCTGCAAGGGGACTTAGGCACAGGTATATGGCTATCTTCATCAGCAGTCTAAATTCATCTCCTGAGGAGTGAGGTACTTGAAAGGCAATGCTTCATTGCACTGCCCTTGAGTGTGTCCGAAGTGGGGAAATTCAGGGTAATAACCTGTTAAAAACTGAAGTTCAGTCTTCCAGAGAGTGTCTGTCAGGCCTTACTCCATTGAAAAATTATAATGCTTTCTGGTACATGCGGTCAGAATTGGTAATACAAACCCCTTCTACATTCAGGAGCGAAGAGCATGAGATCTAAAGATGTGCAGGAGGTGGTGTTTGTGGGAAGAAAAACTATGTATAGGAGTCCTAAAATGCTGCTACCGCAGGCTCTGAAGACTTGTTGAAGTGATGTAATTCTGTTGTAAAGTTTGGCCAGAGTTTGGTCAGGCTTTCTTGGGTTGTTCAAGAAAGTTGCAAGATTTTCCAATTTGTATTCTTTTGCTTTACTGAGCACACAGTGTTAGGCTCTAACTGAAGCATCATTTAAGTCTTTAATGTAGAAGACAAACTAGTGAAACTTTGGCATCATCCTTTAACTGCTGGGTATGAAAAAAAAAAAGTGTATCTAGCAACAACAGCAAAAAGAGAGATCTGGGCTCTAGAGCTGATTTGCTGGGGTATTTTTGCCATTGCTGTCTGTTGTTTCAGATTAAGTTAATTGTCTGGGTGAAGTGATTTTTTTTTTTTTTTTTTTTGTTTTGTTTTGTTTTTTTTTCTCCCCTTCCATAGACTCTCTGTGAGTGACTTTGCACATAGCTTTTATTAGAAAATTCCATTTTTGCTCAGTTATCTGTAACTGGCAGGGAAGATTGTTTTGCAAATTTATTTAATCAGAAGGCCAATGAGATCAGTATTGAATTTTGAAGAAAAATAGTCTCGAACTAGAGGTAAACAATTCTGTAATTTAGCTTGAGTCCTTATATTTGTCTCTCAAACCCATAATCATAAAGTGTTCTTAAAATAACTTGAGCAAATGTGTTATTTTCCTTTGAGTACCTCTGTGAACTCATTGCCTGCACTGGGCTATCTGCCTCTTGGGAAAAAGGCACGTTAGCCTTTTTATAGGATGCTGTTGATAACGTTTGTCCTTCAACTTCTGCTGCTATGTTGTAATTGTTTCTTTTTTTCCCCAGAAGGCTAAAAAAAGAATTAGTTTGTTGCAGGGACGTATCACTAATACTTTAGCAAGAATTGCCTGGAAATCTAGGGAGCTTGGTTTGTTTGTGAGGAACAATTCATGTGCTTACCTTACCTTTCTGATTAACTGTGACTTCTGTAAAAATCAGGCCTGGTTTATAATTGCATGTATTTATTTATTTTGTACCACTAGCATTTCCCTTAAAAATAATTTCAGCAAGAGGGGTTTTTTGTTTTTGTTTTGTTTGTTTGGTTTTTTTTTCCTCCTGCTACATTCATCAACTTTCACCTTTTTTGTAAGCCCAAAATTTCTATCAGTGCCAACACTGAAAATTTTGAGAATGGCTTTCAAAATGAACTGAGCAGTTGGCATCAGGCCTGCTCCCAGCTCTCTGCGGACACACACTGACACCTTCAAAGATTTCTCTGTAGCCATAGATCTACTCTAGAGAACCTGAGGAACTAGAGATTTTCAGTTTTAACTATCAGATTTGGTTTGCTTCTTGCCAAGCCAGGTGCTTATCTCCTTTTGCCCCTTTCTCCATTGCGGGAAACGTTGCTTTATGGTATGTTTGAATACCTTCTCTTTCTTTCTTATTTGGGGACTACAACTTTCTATGCCTTATAAGAAATTTTATGTGTTTCATATTAATACATTATATTAATATCTATAGGTAGTTGATAACTGGAATGAGCAGTGTTAGGAGAAACTGTCTGGAATCATTCTGAATAGCATTCATGTTGTCTTTTCGGCACTTCTAATGACACCCTTCATCCCAAAACATTAAGAAGAGAAACCCCTCCCCAACCTTTGGCTTCATAATAACATCTGGATTGTCTTTCATAATTATACTAATAGTCCTACAAACATTAGGACAAGAGCCTTACTTTTGTGATTGAGTGGAAGGATTTGAGTTAACAAGACTTAGCGTTGTGTTGTTCAGGTTTACATGTTATTTACATCTCGTACTGTGACTGACAGGAATTTGGAATTGCTCTTGTAGACAGTTTACTAAGGAGAAAGGAACGAGCAGAAGACCATCTCTTCAGCTTTAGCAATGGGCAACTGGTATAAAACTATTAGCATCTTCTGAAATGTTTCATTTAGCTTTTTGCAACAGTATTTCCCAAAGTTCGTTATTTTAACAGCATTTAGGCTGTAGTCTTTATGTTGCAATATGTGGAATATGTAAACTTTTTTAAAAGAAATGATGTTCTTTGAAGTCTGATCTTTGTCTACTTTTAAGCCTTATCAACAATAAGGGAGACTTAATCTGTGAAACAGCAGCTAACAAGAAAGTGCAAAGTTATATCCAGGTATTAGAAAAACAGATTTCTTGTTGGTGGAATTGCCTTGTTAAGATTTACAGCTTAATGTCATCAGTGATCTCAGACCTAGGGGGAGGTTAACAAAGCTTGGGAAGAAGGATGCCCACTGATAGTGGATTCAAAGAATGCCGAATTTATGAGCCACAAAGGCAACTGGCAGAACTCTCAAGACAAGGAAGAAACTAAGCAACTGTGCTAAAATCAGCTTGAGTTGGATAAAAGGTAATTCCAGCAGGGGGAAGTTGTGATCAGCAACTCACAAACCTGACAAGAAGACCACCAAGAAACCCACCAGCTCAAAAGAAAGACTGAGCATGTGGACAAATTAGTATGAGAAGCAAGGGAATCCTTAACCATTGGAAAACTGAATACTAAGAGAACTATGTAACTTGTAGCCAATGAACGCTAATTCCTTTGTTTGCAAAAACAAATAAATAGTAGAAAGTTTTGATAGTTGCTGTGCTTAATTATTGGAATTTCCCTGAGCATCGAGACTTATGCAACTCTGAAATAAATGACCAGTGTCTCTTTTGAGTGTGTAATTATTGACTTGTTGCACACCTGGTAATGAATCTAGTTTTTGTAGACACTACTTGCTCCTCGGAACTCATTGACAAAGCAAGCTTTTGCATCAATTTTCCATTATTCAGTTTTTCTTTGGGTATACTGAGCTGTTCAGAAATTAATGGAAATACAGCATCCTTGCCCCAAGGCGTCTATGGATGGAATCATTTGCCTGGTGTGATCACTCCCAGTGCATTCTGCTGTAGCTCAGCATGGGAAGTGAAGGATGCATTGTGCAGAATCATTGAAATGGTAAGATACTTCTCATACTTCTGGAAGTGTATGTAATATGTTCATGCTTGCAGTCCTGTAGAAAAGATTCTGTAGACTCTAGCTTGTATGTAAATATCAGCTTTGAAGCATTTTTTTTTTCTTTTACACCTTCCTCACTTAAAATTACTTCAGTAACTCCTCAAAGATTTACAGCTAAATGTTGTCAGGTTTCTAATGTATCCAGACCTTGCTGGAATGAATGAGTCCAGAGAAAAGCAGAGATGAAGCACTACTCCTATGAGGACAGAGTGAGAGAGTTGGAGCTGTTCAGCCTGGAGAAGGGAAGGCACCTTGCACTACCTAAAGAGCGCCTACAAAAAAGCTGGAGAGAGGCTTTTCACAAGGGCATGTAGCAATAGGATGGGGGAGGAGGGGATGGCCTTAAACTGAAAAAGGACAGGTTTAAGTTAGATATTAGGAAGAAATTCTTTACTCTGAGGGTGGTGTGGCACTGGAACAGGTTGCACGGAGGGGTTGTGGACTCCTCATCCCTGGAGATACCGAAGACCAGGCTGGAAGGAACTTTGAATAACGTGATCTAGTGGAAGGTTTCCTGTCCATGACAGGGGGATTGGAATTAGATGATCTGGTTGAAAAGTTGTAGCAAGGTGGAGATTGGTCTCTTTTCCCAGGCAACTGGCAACAGGACAAGAGGAAATGGCTTCAAGCTATACCATAGGAGATTCAATTTGGGCGCTAGGAAGAATTTCTTCACTAGAAGGGTGGTTAGACATTGAAAAAGACTGCCCAGGAAGTGGTGGAGTCACTTCTTGGAAGTGTTTAAGAACTGACTGGATGTGGCACTTAGTGCTGTGGTTTAGTTGATGCAGTGGTGCTTGGCCAAAGGTTGGACTTAATGATCTTGGAGGTGTTTTCCAACATTAATGATTCTATGACCTTTAAGGTCCCTTCTGACCCTGACAGTTCTATAATTTAATGATTCTGGTGTCCTACACAGTGTGGCATGAAGTAGGCTGGAGACATTAGCTGCCTGCCTGCATTTCCCTTGACTAGCCGCTCTGTGTAACAGGCGGGTGACATGTTTGGCTCGCTCAAGGTTCTGAACCATCAAAGAAATATTAAGTATAATACAGCTGTGTAGTAAAACTACAGTGTTGATAGATACTTTAGTAATGTGTGACAAACATATGAATTAGATGAAGGCTGTGATAGACAGAACTCCTTTGAGCAATAATTTCTGTGTAGAAATTGTTGGGTGGGGCTTAGTGACCAAAATTTTTCTAGGTCATAGTATTGCTCCCTTCTGACAGTAAAACGTTTATAATTTAAATTCTTTATATCAATAATAAAATCTATATGTGACACATGTAATTTCTTAAAGAACTCTTTGCAACCAGCACTTAAAAATGTCTCCTGGTTTACTGTATGCATGGTCAAAATTAACCTTTCCTTCCAGTTCCTACCACAAATATGTGGGAATGCTTGAATGGGGGCATATTTTTTTCGATTTGTTCTTCTGTAAATACACACACATATGCACACATTTTTACAGTTTATTCTGGTTTGTCAAGCAGTGGCACTGGCTAGATAATATGCTCCCTTCATTTGTTTAGTCAAAGTGCTGCTGTAGTATCCCACACAAAGTAATAGATGAAGGACAGAGAGGTCTTTTGTCTGGGAAGAACTTATCAGCTTCAGTCCAGTGGTTAGTGCACAAGACCATTGCAAAAGGCAAAGTGAATTGAAATAGAGATCAGGACACTGTTCTGATAGTTGATAGTTTCATTTTGAGCCCTGAAGAGCTCATCATTTTGAAGAGCAAAAAAATATTGGCATCAAATATTGATTATGCGCAATATCTAAAATTCATAAAGTTCTTAACTTTATTCTGGCAAGTTGGACTGCAGGGATAAATGCAGCAACCTTTGCTGGAGAGGGAAAAGGAGTGAATAAAAGAAATATAATTTAAATTAATCTTTCATGATGACTATACTGGGATCTTTTAAAGGCAGATGTGATTATGTGGTTTAGCTGGATTTAGAAATTCAATCAAATCGGCAGATTTTTTTTGTAAATTATGAAGTTATGATAACTTAGATGGATCAGAAACATGGATGGACTAATTGGACTACATTAATAAGAATGGACATGGGTATTTGAGACTTTAATGTAATTTTCTGAAAACTGATGAACACTTTTTCCGTGCAAGTATTTCTCCATAGTTTGACTCTGATTTGATGGTATACCTTGCCATGCAGTCTTGCTGTAGGCTCTGATTAAGACTGTATTGTGTAGGACTGCACAGTTGATATGTTTTAATTTAAATTCTTCAGATTTTTTTTCCCTCAAATGGCACCTGTAGCTCTGAAAGTGGCATCAATAGGTCCCAATATGTTATTTCAGATAATGTCCAGTAATACATTGCTTTTATAGAGTTCTCAGTTCAGGGTTAGGTGGCTTAATAGTAATGAAGGGGTGTGGAAAGTTGGCAGTTGACATTAGCATTGCTTCATATTAAAAAAAAAAGAAAATTGGAAATAAAAGTTCTACATGGTTTGTTATCTACATTTTAGTACAGCAATGATAATAAAATGAACTCATGCTTTGTTGAGTTTCTTTTTGCTTGGTTTACGTTTTAAGGCAAAAAAGAAAATCAGAATTTCCTTTGCTTTTCTGTTTAGTAATTTGGCTCAGTTCTGCTACATCTGTCATGTGCAGGACAATGCATAAGGTATAAGGCAGGTCAAGGTACTCCTGCATTCTGCTTCTAGGTTGCATGTGTGTAAATGTATTAGTGAACAAATGGTTCTTTACTTAATCCATCAAGGATGAGAACTTGTGAATTTTGGAACTAGATAGAATTACTCTCTTCTCATTTCACTCTGCAGTAAGTCAGCCAAGATAGTGTCTCAGCAGGTAAAATATTTCCTGTGAGCAAGCCATGTGTCATCTCAGCCTTCAGTTAGCCATCAGAACGTGTGCTGAGTGTCCTGTTGCCTCTCTCACATCTAAGACATACAGGTCACCTTTCCAGCATTCCTGTAGCCCACGCTGAGTGTGTTGCTGTCACTGAACTCAGAGTGAGCAGGGGTGCTTGGCCTGGCAGGAGCCTGCTAGCACTCATGGGGCTGTCAGTTTTTTTCCTGCTACTTTGTGTCCTGAAGCTCAGGACAGAGAAGGGCAGCTGCTGTTGTATAGATTGGGGGGCAAAGATAATGGTATAGGTGGTGGCCAAGAAGGGAGAAACAACTGGTGGAAATAAGAGGTGGGATGGGATGCTTTGAATGAGTGGGAATAGAAAGCTTCAGAGGAAACCAGAACCTGTGTGCTGTAGAAGAACAGTGCAGTGGGAGATTGTAGGTGGGCAATTGCAAAACTGTGAAAGCCTTTCTTCTTTCTCTCCACTGCTGCACACCTGGCACCCCACTTGGGCTCCAAGTGTTACGCTCTTGGTCTCTCCTTAAGTCCATTTCAACTAGATTGAAAAACAAGGTTCCAGCTAACCACCCACTGCTGCTGTGCTACTTTTGTTAGGTACTTAGAAGTATACAATTAACTAATGAAATGCTTAATATAGAGTTTCTCACACTTATAACTGTGAAACTTGATACCTATGTTAGTGTAAATGGCAGGAAGGAGGAGTTGCTATATGATATGAACTACAGAAACTGAATTCCAAGTTTGAAAACTTGGTCAGGCTGGCTGAAGTAATGTCAGCAGCTCTGATCGTGCACAGGGTTCTCATTTGCATGTTGAAGGTGTGTGGATGTGCAGGGCTTTCAGCTGTTCTCCAGGTATGAACTTTCCATGCATCTTGTTTGTTATTTGCTTTGAGTGTCTTTGGTGAATTATTACCTGCTATGCACTAGAACTTGACTATGGATAGTACGACACTATAGGCATGTTATGAAGATAAACAACTTAATTTGTCAAACTTTTAAAGTGCACACACATTTCTGGAACCCAAAAGAGATCAGCAAAGCCATCCCATAAATTAAAGCATGTACTTGGTGTGAAATGATAACAACCTTGTTTTATATATAGGAGAGAGATCTTTGGTTTAATGTGGTTACTTTATAACCCAGAGTCAGGCTCTGCTCTCCACCTTTTATTTCTTAAAAAATAAAAAAAGTAATTTTTTTTTTACCAAAGCAATAAAAAAGCCAATCTTCTCATTTGCCCGAGAACTTACCATCAGCAGAAGACCTATGAAACATTGCAGTTTAATTTGGTGTGGGCACAGTTGAAATAGGTTGGAATAACACAGTGGAGTTCTGCCTGAGTTACATTTACTGTGGTGAATATGGAACACAACATATTTCCTTAAATTATCTGTAATGCAAAATGTACTCTGAGATAATAGTAAAAAATTCAATATAGCTTCTTTATTCCACTGTCAGCACATCCAGATATTTTTTTCCTTTGTGTCTTTAAATATCTTCTTGAAAACCCTTCAAAGGTAGTTTTTTAAGCTTAACATAGTGCAGATGTCACTGGCAGAGAGGAATAAGTCACAATGACTTGTGATGTTGCGTCAAAAATATCATTAAGAGGCTTAGAACAAGGGGAGCAATTAATGAACAGTCTTCACTATGAACAAATGTCAGAGACTCCTCCAGGGTTAAGCTGCTTCTGTGCCATATTCATTAATTGCTCTTTTGAACAAAGTTGGTGTTGATGAGTGGCTTTAATTAAGCGTACCTGAGAAAATCCAGAAAAACAGATCAGAAGTATTAGAATGAAAAATTTGCATTTAATTTAATAAATAAAGACTCTCTAATTCTCAGGGGGTTTTGTGCTTCATGTAACTGTTTCTCACTGACATTTCCCCCTAACAATTGCATTGTGCTCATTGGAGAGTCTGGCAGAAGGTATGTCTTATGGTTTGCCTCAAGATGCATGCCAAGTACCATGCTCATATTTAAATCTCTATTATTAAAAATGTATTAAATCTGTCATTTATCTCCCAGAGCAGTCTCGGTCTGCCTGTTGAAATGTGGCAGCAAGGGAAGAAGCACAAGTGTGTAGAAAGGTAGAAATCTTAAACTGTAATTGCTAAAGCTCATTCCAAACTTGCTGACCCTGTACCTTGGCTAAAAATATCTCCTTGGGAAAAACTAGGAGGTAGCTTTGTAGTATAAACTCATATGTAAAATTGCGTTGTTTACTGCACTCAGTGGCTAAATTGAAACTTGATGAATGGTGGTCCCCCAAATCCATATTATTATGTGGACTATAGTAATACATGTATCAAAATGGGGATTTGTTACATTTTTGGATTCTCTTTTGTCACTTGGTAAGACAGAGGCAAGTGTGGTCAATATAGTACAGATACCTGCAAGAGTCTGCCTGGAAGATGAAGGCTAATTCTATAGATGTATTTCTGTGTATTGAACTGAAAGTTGCAATAATATATATAAAATGCTGTTATTTTGGGGTTTAATGAGAAATGCTTCAGGGGAGAAGACTAACACTCCTTTAGTTATTACTTTCCAGGTATTTGTTTTGATTTTATTAGTAAGTTTCGTTTTGTAAAGTCAATCAGAATATGAAGAACAGTTTTGTGAAAGAACTCTGTAGTTTGCAGCTTTGAGCCAAGTGGTAATTGCAAGCTTTAATAATCTTTCAATATCACTTCAAAAGTGGAGATGTGCCGTTGGGCAGACTTGTCATAACTTAATAAAAATAGCACATCCTCCAGTGGGCATTTATCCAGAATTCTAAAATAGTCTTGTATCCTGGATAGCCTAAATTGTATTCAGCACCCTCTGTTATTCACGTAGGTCTCAACATACTTATTTTGAACATTTTATGGTTTTATGCAAGGCTGACTTACTGTTATTACTGTTGTTCTTTATATGGCTTCAAAATGTGAAATGTGTTTCACAGGAATTAAAACAAAGTCTTGGCCAGAGATGTTTAACATGGTTCTGCATGAATGGAAGTCAGTGGTACAATTCCAGCTGACTTCAGCTGGGAGTGTAAGTAGATCCTGACTTATTTCTGATAATATATGTAAACACACAGGCAGTTGGGGGGATTGGAGTATGATTTATTCCACATTATGCTATCTTATTTGTAGCCTTCCAATAGAGCTTGGCCAAATAAGCTTGAGGAAAAATGCTCTTCCTCTGTTAGAAGAATGTAAAGCTTGAGGAAAAACAGAGCTCAGGTATTATGGTTTGATTAATTACTTGAATATTCAAGCAAATTACAGTAGGTTCAGATTAATGTTGCATGGGGAAGGTCTGTACTGACTTTTTCATTCCAGTATTGTGCACTCTTCTTCCTTCCTGTTTCTGGAACAATAGTGGAACACAGCCTTTTTAATGACTGTGGTAGCAGGTTGCTTTAAAACCCATTGGAATGACCTGTAGAAATAAGATAGGATTTTCTTGTGACTTACTTACTGAGTATAGGTGTTAGTTCTTGTGTTTCTTACTCTCTCTATATATGTCTGTGTATGTGTGGAGTGGGACAGGAGAGAAACAGCAAAACTCTGTTTATGTGCTAACATTCTCCTGGAGGAGAAACATGCAGGAAATTTTTTTTTTAAATTATTTTAACTATGGAGACAGAAGTGTTATTTCTCCAAATGTTTGTGGCAGAGGCTTGTTCTGTTCATTTGCTGTAGTAGTTTAGTGGCAGGCTTCAAAATAGTGATGAGATTGAGCAGCACTTACGCATTGAAAGCTGAGGGAGTGGAAGAAACCTCATGTATGAAATGTCTAATAAAGGTATCTTTAAGTGACTACAAGTGCATCGTGTCATTATGGAAATGGAAGTATTACAACTCAGTAGACCTAAACCCAGTGGGCTAAGCAAGTTTGCTTTCCCTCCCACCTCCAAATTATAAATTTTTGCTATTGTGGGAACACTAAATGAAAAATAATAATAATAAAAAAGAAGGTGGGTCAGGAAGAAAAGTCAGCTTTTGCCCACCAAAATAAAGCTTATATTAAGAGGCCTGTAGTGTGTGTGGTACCACAAGGGTCTCAGTTTCTTATTTGCATCTCAGAGATGCAAATGGTACAGCCATGGAAGTGAATGGTGTTGCAAAGGCATCAGTCCCAGTGAAATTTAGTGCATTGTCTTGAAGCAGAAAGGAGTGCTGCAGATGTGGTTTGCTTTCCAGGTGAAATAAATGTGTGTGCATTTCTTGCTCTTGACCTGCAGGAAAGCAGTAAATGTAAGCACCAAAAAAAGCACTCTAAGAAAGTATATAGTACAGGATGAATTTTGGGAAAGCTGAATGCTGTGTCATGGGATTTAATGAAATTGTAATTATTATCATGATACCTATTATAAAGGCATATAAATAAAGAAATAACATTAATAAATAACATATTAAAAAACATAGGCCTATAATGCCTTTCTCCTGTCCAGGGAGAAATTAATTTGTACACACTGTTTTCAAAACCTTTTGTAAAGGAGTTCGGGTTGCTTCCATGAAAGGTCGTATAGAGGTAAATAGGTCAATTACATCCAAGGTCAGTGAACTTAATTTTTAAAAATTATTTTAAAAATAAACACTAAGGAGCTACTAATACTCTGATAAAGAAAAAATTCCATGGTGTTCTAGTGTTTACCTAGACAACAACATGAATTGTTGTAATTCACATTTAAACCAGAAGAATTTAGAAGAGTTTTGGTTCCTCCAGACTTTCCTTTTTAAAAAGTTCTGATTGTGTTCTAAGATTTAAAAAAAACAAACACCAAAAATCACCAAACCAAACCAAAAAAGGCAACCACACCCTTTGCCCCCGCCCTGAAAATGACCAATTTTATGCTGTTTTTCAAATGTGGTGGTTGTGCTGGCCTAGTTTACAGGCTAGTGAAAGCTCTTGAGGGCAGAGCTTGTTAAAGGACTCTTCTTCCCCCTACCCCTCAGCTCTTGGGCTTCTTGGTAAATGCATTCTGCAAGAGCAAAGCATTCTTGACTCACCTGTCTGAACAACCACATCTGTGGCTTGAATGGTTCATCTCTTTTTAAAAAGGATTTGAACCTCACAGAGATAAGTTATTCTCATACTGTTACTAGTTTTAAGACTAATTTTAGACAAAGTTGCTTCAGAGAGGTGAAAAAAAATCCTCCATCTTGTCTCAGTGACAACTGGAGCCTCACATGAGAAGTAGAAAACATGACTAGTTCTTTATGCTGTGATGCTTTAGGACAGATTGGTGAACAGCTTGAATGATGTTTGAAAATGTGAGATGATGTAGGAACTCCCTTGTAAACACTGCTGTGAGAAAAGGAGGCTTTTCTTTAAAAAAGAAAGAAACTTTTGGGAAAGAGCAAGCCATGCTTTAAGCTATTTCCTTGTGTGATTAACCCCTGGACCGTCTTCAGAAAATGGCATGTCTTTCTGCTTTTATAATTATAATTTTATAACTTAATTTTATAATTGACTGAACAGTAGGGTTTTTTCTTTATCTGCTGCTTTACTGAGTTCTTTGCTGCCTCCTGACTGTTTGGAAGCTAAAATTGGAATTTTAGCTATCAGACATAGAAACCATTAACAACATTTATTGACTTCTAAACACTCTTCTGTTATCTTGATGCTGCCAGATCACCTTTATCCACTTTCTGCAAAGCATAATTGAAAACAAAGAGCTTTCTCAACTTTTGTGGACAGGTAACAGACTGGAGAAGATTTTTATCTGAGAAAGCCTCATTCAAGATGAAGCTATAAGAAGCTGCATCTTCTAGTGGTAAGAATAGCTTTAACAAAGAAATCTCAACAACAAAAAAAACCAAAACCCACCAAACCAATCCCTGGTGCCTCTTCTACTTTGTCCTTATTTTAAACCAAGAGATGCTTTGCAGAGGTCAAATTACAAAGCAGTAGTGCAAATGACACGAATTCTGTTAACACTGTGTTCAGATTTTTAGATTTTGGCATTTGTACCTTCAGTGCATAGCACAGTTCAGGTTTTATGGTATCAATTGATTTTTTTTTTTTTTTTTTTAAAATGTATGAAACTCCTTCAAAAGGACAGGTGCTCAATGGCAACTGTTTTGGGGTGAGGAAATGAGCAAGAATAATTAAATGCAGCTTTAAAGTAGTAGTCTTATTTATCCAAGAGCATTCTCCACGAGGAATAATAGTATCCTGTCAACTAAGAAATGAAGAAAGGGTAAAGAAAAGATAAATTAAAAAGCAAAGATTTTTTAATATACCAGAAAGTAGGACACAAAACTTAAAAGCTAAAAAGGAAGCATGCTGTAAAAATGTAAACTCATTCTCTAATACATTAGCAAGTCAACATAATTCTCTTATATTTCACTTTGTATTTGGAACCAAAGCTACTTACAAATAGGTCTTGCTGGAAATGCATGATTATTTTTAGAAAATTACAAGTTTCTTTGCTTAATAAATACAATGAAGGAATTAGTAAATTGATATATTAGAAAGCTAGCAGTAAAGTAGAAAGGAACTTGGATGGTTGCAGTTATTTTATGTTGATTTGACAGTCTGGGTATAGTAGGTTCTCCCATGCTTTGAAGTACGTGATATGAGAGTTGGGAGTGGGGACAAAAATTTGCTTTCTCAGGCTATATACAAGTGTCAGCAGGAGCAAGTCTTTGACCTTCTTGGTATGGATTATATCAGTTCTGAGGATGACATGGCTGGAGCCTTCTTTCTCCACTTCCCCCCCTCCCCCCCCTAAGCTAGGTGTTAATAAAAAAAATAAAATGCTACCCCAGTTTGCTAAGCTTTGTTTCTTTTTGCCACCTTTGTGGGCCTTTGGTTTCCTCAGTAAATTTACGTAACAATAACATCATCTGTGTAGAAGTCCTGTACCACCAGACACTGAGTTTAAAGTGCTTATCAGATCTATATATGTGAATTGTATTATTTATGTTGAGCTGGACACTGTCTTAATTATTATACTTTTAGGATGCTCATTGTGTCATAGTGGCAAAGGAAAATATTTCTCCCTGCTTTCTGTTATGTTTTACCAAGTTTCTACTGGGTTGCTTTGGGGTGGGTGTGTTTAGAATAGATGCTAAAAATTGTGTGAGAAGGATAAAAGGAAGGTTGAGATGAGTAGTCAGGAAGTAGCAGGGTGTTAGGAGACATGTTTGGAGTTAGTTCAGAGTAAAGAGGCTGATCAGGAGGTGTGGGAAACAGATAGGTTCTGAGTTGTAAGATGCAGAAGGCTGGTATCAATTTGTTGGGAGGAATGTGATGAAAAATGAGACTTGGATAAGGTTTGAAAGGTCTGAAGGTTTGAAAACAATCTTTGATGTATTGTGAAGTACGTGCCCCGTGACATTTTCTAAACCCAAGGAGGATGGCATGCTGTCAACTCCATTTTACATGAGGTCTTCCAGGTTTTTTTTTTTCTTCCTGTACTTTGCGATAACAGGGTACAGAAAGTGACACTTCTACTAAGCAGTAGAAGTGTTAAGACTATGGGATACACTAGGAAGGTGCCTGAGATGTACTGCAAATGGCACCTGAGGCTGTGGTGCCGTCTCAGCCAATATTGCAGCCAGCCTCCCAGCTGCCTGGCTGTAAGGGGCCTGGAACCAGTGTGGGACTTCATGGAGAGCCAGTGGTGCTAGCTTGCCAAATAGCTCTGAGGCAGGCCTTGTTGTATCACTTCCAAAAGAATTAAAGTGGTCATCAGGTCATGCCCAGAGTGGGTTCTCCTTCCAGAAACGCTCAGGCTTTGCCATCAGCTTTGCCAAAGTGTTTCTTTGGGTACAAAGCATTCTGCTTCTGTCTGTGCCTTCTGAGGTAGTTGTCTCTGCCACTGCGTGTTCATGGAGCACAAAGGTAGCCATACAGTCCCAGGTATTGTGAACTCAAATTTTCTACTGCAAGAACAGTAAAATCTTGTGGGGCACCTGACATTTAAATAAAGAAACAAAATGCCTCAGCCTCGATAATGCAACTTGCTGCATGCACACTCATGATTTTGCTTGTACAAGGAAGAGAAGAAAATACTTGTCCCAACATGAAGTGTCAGGTGCAGCCAGACCCCAGACTGCAGCAGGCATCCTTGAAGGATGCTGAACTTGCAATTTGCAGAAATCCTACTTGGGAGAGGTAGGGGACTGTCTGCTTTGAAACAGTGAATTTACAACTGCTTGCTGAAACTTTTGCCTGGTGACTGTAATTGCTCTTTGAAACATACAGAAGCATGCTTGGTGTACCATGGTGATTAGAAAATATTAATTTCGTTACACACGAAAATCCCTAATGAATGTTCCTAATGAAAGGTTGACCATTTTCTGCCTCTGTTAATTTCTAAACTTTTTGCAAGTGTAATTGCTGCTGTGATTACAGAATGCCAAATTGAATTTGGGGACACATGCAATATTCTTTTACCACTAGTCTAGTCAAATAATTGTTAATGAGACAAAGAGCTTGTTGAACTCCCAAATTGGTTTGTTTACTTCAGTAGCTTAACTGCATTAAATTCAAAGAGCTTGCACGGGCAGGGGGTAATCTGTGTCATTGCTGGGCGCCATTAATCACCCCCTGGACTGAGCAACAGTTTTGAAAAGTGACTTATAGATGATTGAATAACTTTACTCTCCAGACCATTAATGGTTCCCAGCAGACTGCTAGTGTGCAATCACAAACATCTGTGCATTTGATAGTTTCCACTTCTCCAAACAGAGACATACTTCACAAAGAAAAAGAGAAAAGGAAGGAGAAAAAAAAACAAACTTGTTTTTGCATGAGTGGTCTTTTGGAAAAAGGGCTAGCTGGAAGTGTTACTGCTTTAACTCTTGTATGTTATAATATCCTCTGAGTTTATCTTTAGATCTTTATGCTCTTCATGGCATTAGAAATATTTTATTGTTTTGTTTACTTTGTGGTGTCTTTTAGGTGTTTGATATCCAGTAGTGAAAGAAAATGTATTATTAACTCGTGGATGTTTTTGTTTTAACAGTGTGTTTGAAGTAAGTGTAGCCACTTACCCATAGATGCTGCAGAGTGTGCCTTACTTAATCAGAGCTAACCATTCCAGCTCTTTTGAAATCAACAGAGAATGCAAATTGTTTCTCCGGTCAGTTCTGCTGCATCTAAAGTGGTCTTTTAGACATGCATTCAGACACTGAGGGAAGGAGTGTTGGGCATTGACTGTTTCCTGTTAACATGGTGGTTAAGCTGTGGTTGCTCAGTGTGCCCAGCTGGGTGCTGTGGGGTAGTTGTTGTCACTGTCACACCATCAGTGAGTATGGTTTGCTTGGGACTGGAGCAGTCCATCCATTCAACCACCCATATTCAAACCATGTTTGTTTTCATTTAGCCTCTTCTAGCACGCTTTACAGAGTATCTCAACTTCGTTGTTTTGAGGACTTTCGGTACTTGTCCTACATATTCTCTATAAGATTAATCCAAGATTAACACCTTAAAAACATGAGATTCATGGTGCTGTTTCACAACTCACTTTTCACTGTTCTTGCAGTGAAAAGACCTCATCCAAGAGGACTTGGGAGGTAGGAAAAAAAAGAAAGAAATACCCAAGACCCTAAAGTAGGAAGAATGGCTTTATTATTAGTCAAAGATAATTGGTTCTGTACCAACTATGCGTTTTAAGCTATCTCTGGGTGAGGATATGACAGGATTAATCAGTTTCATGAAGCAGTGAAAATTTACTCTGTAATAGAAAGGTGAAAGGGTTGCATCCTTTAATCAGATTGGTACTGGGGTAAGACAAAGATAGCCTTGAGTCAGAAGTCTAATGATTAATAATGAATAGGAAAGAGAGATGAATTGTGTGTTCCCTAACAGCTGTGTGGAATGGGACTCGTAGGTAAGTATCCAGAATATGTTTTAACAAAAAGTTAATGCACAATAGGAGAACAGGATATCTAAATTTTTCTGTTTGATACCTCCTCGAGGAAGCTAACTATGGTCATAGAAGACTGGTCATTTTTTCTAGTTCCAGCATTGCTACTGGGAATGGGAAATGTTGGATCTGGAGTTCCCACTTACTATCAAGTGGGAGGAGGGATTCATTCATGCTGTCTCAAATAACTTGTGCAGCCACTTAGATGAGGTACCCTTTGTCTTTAAGTTGCCACCTAAAAGGTCTCATGTCCCTAAAAATTCTCACCAGTCTTTTTTTGTTTGGATTTAATTTTTTTTTTTTTTTTGGTGAGCTTCTGATCTATTTAACTTCTCTGGTTTAAATGTACTTATCCCTGGTGTCTTGGACTGAGCACCCAAGGAGCGATGCCCAATTCTGAGCAGAATAAATGAATTTTGAACTTCCTGAATGTATTCAAGCTTGTCATCTGAACTGGTAATTCCTATTGTTGGTAATAAAATGGTGGAAAAAGGCATAGCTGGCAGAGGGATCATGGTGTGCCTTTCCCCCTCCCTCCCAATAAACTCATATGTTTTATCTGTACATGTGTTGCATTATGTGTTTCCTTTTCTTTAGATACAGAAAATTAATTGATTATTGTCTAAGTTTAGAGAACTTAGAAAAATTTATAACTAAAACAGAGAGAGAAGTCTCCTTTAATTTCAAAACAATTTTAATTAAGGTATGATAAATGGAAGGATAACAGTTCCTAGCTATGATATATATATGTATATTCAAGAGAAAANACGTCTGGGCTGGCCGCCGCTGGGCTCCCTCACAGAAGGCCCGATGTAAGGGGCCCCCCCCGGCTAGTAATGTCTTCCTCTCTCTCCCTCTCGGGCAAAGTCAAAAAAAAAAAAATCCAAAAAGGCTCTGTAAAAATCCAGGTATGGGAAAAAAGAAACAGCAGGAAAGGCAAAGAAGGAAACCAAACTCCGGGGTTTCTCTCTCCGCCGTCTCTTCACTGCCAACTCCCAAAACCGAGTCTCTCTGCTTGCCCCCACCCTAAATCACCGGTCAATCTTGCTTCTTTGTTAGAGGCAAATGGACTGGGGTAGGCCCATTTGCGCCTCATTCTGGCGGTGGGGGAAGAAAAAATTCCATTAGATTCTGAACCTATAACAATTATTAAAAGCAAAGTCACACTAAGAACTGCCCCATGTACAAATCCTTCCTTGCAGGATTTCTGTAGCCAGAGGATTTTGAGCAGCTACAGTAGTAATGAGGTGGAAATGATTGCTTGCAAAACTCCTTGCCAAAAGTGGATTTTGTGTTTGGCCATATGTCTGGCCATACTGATGATCCTGATCTTGTTAAATACCTTCCCCTACCCAGACAATTTGTGTATGTGTATATTTGGATTATGCAAGATAGGGTCTTCATGTGTCAAGACCAGGAAAATGAGTTTTCATCCCATCAAGGGGTAATCGATAACAGGAGGATCATTAGTTACTGGCCCTTGTCCTGGAACATAAATTGCAGTTGCTATTTAAAGAATGTGGCTGTAGATTAAACCTGTCTTTAGCATGAGCATCCAGTAGAACATCATAAGGATAGTACATAAGTCATACTTAAGTTTTAGAATGCTTTTCATTTATAGAACAAAGGAAAGGAAGAAATCTTATTTGTTCTGTGTGTATTTTTTCCTCCCTCCCACCTCCCCAAGTGCTTGTAGGTAGTGTTGGGTTATTCAGCTGCAAATAGCTTGTTGAGAATTTACCTCTAAGATTCGCTGTTGCATTTTTTCCTTTTTTTCATTATTGGTGACTGAAACTTGGTTACATGTCTTCTCTACTGCAACTGCCAATACTGGTGCCCAATTCTGCTGGTGGATTTAGTAATACAAAGCTGGGCTCCAACAACCAGTGTTTTCTGTAGGCAGTCAGCAAATGGGAATATCCAGTAATCATAACAAGCTGAGGCTGGATCCACACAGATGCTGGTACACAGTCAGCTGTAGACACTGTGTTGACTCTTTGCTTGTGCACGTGCAGTTGCTGGTTTATGTCAGCTCTGAGCTTTCCTAGTGAGGCTGTTCATTGGAGCTTTGAGCAGCCGTGCTCTGAGGGGGTGGGAAGGTCTCCCTGTGCCAGCTCCAATCCATCCTGCGGGCTGCACAGTGTGCTCTGGCTGTACCTCCTGCGGTGTCTCTGTGGAGGTGAGACCTTGTGGCTCATCTGCAGGAAACCACCTGGCTCATCGCAGAAACGGGAGTCTGCAGTAAGTGACATATGCCTTACACACTTCTGCAGGTGCTCTGGAGAGACCATCATAACTGAAGCTAAACAAAGCCAAGCAGCCTTTAAAAGAGGTAATAAAAACAAACAAGCATGTACATTTCTCTTCCTAGGTACTTTCATTATGCCAGTGGTTTGGAACTGAGACTGTAATCTAAATCCTCTGAAGTGTTAGTTGTTTGTATCTACCTTCTCTTCTGAATTAGTGCTGCCCTCTCTCATGCTTTCAGCAAAGAGGATTTGGGTTTTTCCCCCCCTTTTCTGAGTTTTTAATCAAAAGGCATGATCATATGTTGTGCTCTTGCTTAAGTTTCTTCTGCCTCTCCCTTTGTTAGCACCAAGCATTAATAACAAGATTTTATTCTCTTGGTTTTGCAGAGAATTTTCTAGCTGAAAACTGTACTTGACAAGAGCATGGGGAAAGTAACATGTGTTTCCAAAACCAAACCTGGATATTTTCAAAAAATTCCCCCAAACTCATAGCTTAACTAATTATTTAGCAATCCAAAATGCAAGTAGATTGAGGTGTTGTATTTTGTGGCAACATGCTTATAGTGTTTTGAACCCTTGGTCTTTGCTTATTGCCTGGCTTAGGAATGGCAGCAAAAGCTGTTAGCAATACTGCACCATGGCCCATGGCATGGCAGTGGCCGGACTTCTACAGCTTTTACATATCTCTGCTGAGTTCTACGTTATAGTGAGATTTTTGAAATAGTAAGTTTGGGCTGATATACAAGTCAGTTTCTGGTATATCAAAGACCTTGGAGAAACATTTCGTTCTGGAAATAGTACTTGTAAAAGACTGAGGATTAAGGGACTGGTTAATGATTTCTAAGAATAATAGTAAAAGAAAAGTTAGTAACAGTTGCCTTGTAATAAAATACAATCAACTGTCTGAGAAAAAGACAGTAAGGTCAATTATTTATCATTTTAGAAATGACAGAAAAAAAATCTTTATGCTTATCCATTATTGTGATACTTATTTTAAATACTTGTGGTCTTGCTCTGAAATACTTGCATATGCAATGTTTTTCACAGATTCCACTAGGGTTATTGTCTATATTACATTTACAGTATTGCTCTGAAGAGTGTGTTTCTTAATTGTTGTGTAGCTATTTTATGATTTTCATCCTCAGATGAAATTTGAGTGAATTTTAAGTACAAATATCAGTATTTAATACTCAGCACTAAAAGGAAAGTATATGGCTGGTCAATGAATAAAGGAATTATGAAAGGAGTTTTGAGTGATCTGAGTTCACATGTCATATAAAGATAACATACAAAAATAACTATATATGAAAAAATGGATATTTTTGTCTACTAGAGGAAAAAGAATAACTTCTAATAAAAACTATGAGCTAAGTAATTTAATAAATTGGGCAGACTTATTTTGCTTTGAGCCAGTTATTTGTGAAGCTCTGTCACATAAGAAAGTACAACTTTCCTAGGTGTGTTAATGCAGTAAAGCACTAGGATTGTCTCCAGTGTTCACCCTTACTAACACCAAAGTCTTGACTGGAAACTATTCAGTAATCATTAAAGCACAGAGTATCCTGAGTTGGAAGGGATGCACAAGGATCATCAAGTCCAACTCCTAATAACCACAGTGTCTTTTTTTTTTAAATCTCAAGAAATACTCAACAGGGAACAGTAAAATTTTCTGGAACCTAAATACTCTGTTATAGTACATTTATCACTCAACTTTTCATGTCATGTTAAGTGTAGGGAGATCCTTCTCACAGTGTGCATAAGTGTCTAGGGTAGTCTGGTCTGCCTGTAGTGTGAGCCAGTGATGAAGAGTGATCCACACTTACAATGCAAAGTGTTGTGCAGATCAGCTCAGTATTGCAACCACCATTGACTGCGTAGCAAAGGAGCTAGGAACCCTTTTCCACTGGGAGGTAGAGTCCTGAGCTTATGCATGGAGATGTCAGTGTGAGTTTCCTGGCCACACTTAAAGCGCTTTTTGGTTTTGGTCATGTAAATAGTGTGTGAACTGCAGAACAAGATCAGCTATGGTGTAAAAATGGAAAGAGAGATTAATATTTTCTGCTTTGCTGAAGAACAGGTGGTAGAAATGGCACACCTAGCTGGTTTGTGCTATTTAAAGATGTGCTGTCATCATCTGGTTTGGATTAGAAATTGTGAATGACACTGGTAAGAGAAGTGACTAGAAGAAACTAGTGTCAAAGATAATTGCTTTCCCTATTATAAGGTAGAAATGAAAAAAGCTGGCCTTTTTATGCTTGAAAATGTAATTACAACTTTACTAGTATCCTTATAGAAAACAGATTTTCAACCTTGGAGTACTTGGGATTGTGGAATATAGGCTTCCAGAATAAGAACAAAGTGCTCAAGCATTTTTAAAAGTTTTTCTAACAATATGTATTAGTTCTTTCTTAGTTTCAAGACTTTAGGATAAAAATAGATAAAACAACGAGTGGAAGAAGTGTTTTCTGCCCTGGCCCATAGGTTGTGGTCTGCTCTTCATATTCAGCTGTACACAAAGAAAGAAACAGAGATACCTTTCTCTCTTTCCCCGCCCACTCCTGAAAGCTTTTAAGCATGCTGTTCTTTGTTTCTGAGTGGGCTAGAGAAAGAGAATTGTTGAGCTTCAAGCCTTGGCTGTCATCTCTTTTAGCATGTATGGAAATACTCCCCAGCTTCAGTAAACAGACATGAAATCTGTGAGATGCAGGCTTCTTTTTAACAAATGTAGGCCTGATGTTGGTTTGTGTACTTATTGTGTTACATTTTGAATGTCAGTTCTTTGTTTGCAAAGTGCACAACATAATTTGTTGCTAAACAAATTATAAGCTAATGTAGGCTCTTTTTTTTAATTTTTTTTATTTTTTGCAACCAGACACCTATGATGCTTTTATTTATTTATTTTTATAGCAAATGCCATCTATGTTCTTTATTGTGGACCTGTAGTTTTAGCAATTAGTTCTACTTTGCTAGAGCTGTACCATATATGTAAATAATGTCTTTACTGCTTGGCATGGATGTTTTGTTCCATGCTATTAGTTCTGAAATCTGGAACTCTGTTTCTTACCTCTAAATTACTGATCTCTCAGCCATGGAATATGTTTCAGGTTTTTTTGATATTATGTAGAGGTAAGTTTAGAATATTTTAAACCCAACATTGCTGTGTACGTTGATTTATTTATGTATATACAACACAGATTATCTTAGGTAGTGCAATTTGTTCAAATGCAGAAGACATTGGCAGTGTCTGGGAGTTACTGTTCCTTGAATAATTACTGTGGATTCATTCATTGTATGCCTTATGCAAGTAACTTCTAGATGAGTTGATTTGTTTTGCAGTCAGTCCTTTGTTTGCTGGACTTACCAGAGGCAGAGTGTCTTTAGCTCTTTGAACAACATGATGTCTCATGAATTATCCACCAGTGGCTTCCTCTGACCAAGGAAAAAGTGATGCTGAATATGGAGAGGGAGTTGCCATAATATCTGTTCTACTCTGACTTGACTAAAAAGTCAGTTGGAACTAATTTTATTAGTGTAATTCATCCCTCTTGAAAATGAATCTGAACTGGTCAGAAAAAAGTAGAGCAAGATGACTCAGCAGGAATGTATCTGATTTGCTCATTCCGCTAATGTAACACCAAAGATGATAGCAGTTTAAGGGCACTTCCAGAACTACCCTGTTTCCATGTTGTTTGATTCAGCTGCATTGAATGCATCCTGGTATTAAAAAAACAAACCAGCTTTGTATGATCAGAAGCACAGAGGTATTACTTTTTCCTTGGTGTCCTGTCATGCATCTCGTTATCATGTTCTGAATGTGCCCACACAACACTTAAAGGCAGAAGGAAGCGTGTTCTGTTTATGGTTCGAGCTGGCTGCCTGGGAGCCAGCTCCCATCTGAAAGCAGTGCAACTTTTCAGTTCAGTGCAGTGCCAGACTTAAGGTAACACAATTCTGCTGTGTCTACAAATCTTCTTTATTTTCCTCTAGGTTTGTTGGACAGCTTGGAGATCATGAGGTGTAAAGCATTTTGCAATAGATGACATAGCTGTACTCTTTGTCACATATGTCTTTTGTTTCTTTGGCAAGGAGTGAATTGAGATTCTTGGTAAAACGTAAAGGCTGTTCACTTTTTTTTCTCTACCTATATGCCCAAACCCATTTGCCATTTGGAGCTTTTAACAACAACATTTAATGTTAGGATTTATTTTTTTATTTATTTTAATTGCTTTGTATTCAATTGCTCTTTCTGGTACTGCAACACTTAAAAAACAGAGCATGGAAGAAACCAAAGTAAAGAACTTGCAAGTTAGAAAATCTGTAAATAAATAAAGAAATGTGGAACTAAAGCACAGGGCTGAACATGAGAGATACTGAAAAAGGACAGAGCAGCAGCAACAGTCTGGCAAATGAAACTCAAGTAGCTTCCCGCTTTGACTGATGAGCTCGCACATTTAATGCAGGAGTCCAGGCATCAGGTGACAGACCAGTGGTGGCTAAGTAACAAGGAGTGGCAGCAGGAATCTGAAGTACTTGTGGTCAGCTTGAGCTCTACAAGAACCACTGTTCAAACATGATTTCCTGCCCTATGAGAAAACTTGGACGCTGTGCATTTGCTGTTCTGTTTCCCTATTTATTGCAAAGGACCACTCATTGCAGGAACCAAGTTGGTGGCAGACCACCTAGTTCCTTTGACCTTTCAAAGGGAATAGCAAAAGAAGCCAAAGTGACAATTTGTGGGGTTTATGTTTGTTTGTTTGTTTTTTTCTTTTTTTTTTCCCTCCCCCACTCCATCTGAAGGAGTCATGGTCTTTTTGAGAATACAAACAGAATTCATGTTTATCAGCAACAGTAATTCTCTGCTGGATTCAGAAGCTTTATCAGAAACTGAAGATCAACCCTTTTGAAGGAAGGGGTGATGAAGTCATGAGGGTGCAGGCATTAATCAGATCTCCTTGCTGTCAAGCAGATACTGAGTTCCCTGGATATTAGGAAGCCTTGGCTGCTGTTTTGTTAGTTAGAAAAGCTAGCATGCCTTTACAGCTATAGAGGAGAGAAACTGTTTTTTTTTTTTCTGAAGATGCCTCTAAATAACTCTAGTAATTTCTACACATCTGTTAGCTGGGGTTGAAAATCACACATTAATGGGCAGTGTGCTCTGTATCAAGGAAATCTGATCCCAGTTATAAGATTAAAGAGTGACCTGCTCCTTTTTAGCACCAGACATTTATTTCAATATTTGTAGACATTTGTTTGAAGGGCTTGACCTGGACAGCTATTAAAATGCATGGGTTTTAACACTTGCTCCAAAACCTGGGAACAGTTTCTTTTTTTAAATGTTCAAGGCTGTGACTTACTGCTCTCCTGCCTTGGGTGGCACTATCAGCACCTATGACTGCTTCGGCATATGGGTGGGTTGGCAGGTATGATAGTGGACTATCACAGTTAGTCCCCTAGTGTATTGTGTCTTTTGATTCCACAAGAGACTCCTGTCTGTAAAAAATGATGTTGACAATAAGTTGTTATCTAAAACTCTTTTGGTTTCGTGTGGGTGACAACTTTTGACACCTCGAAGCTTGGATTCTTAAAAGTGTGGTATTTTGATGTTACTTATTTTAGAGAAATCTTTACCAAAGATAAGAGGTTGCTATCTAGCCATTCTTCCAATTTTTAAATTTCTCTTTCTACTTTTAATTTCTCTTTTGTTGTTGTTGTGCGAGGAGGAGTGGAGCTCTTGTGCATGCAGAATCAGCCTCTTCCTTGTCTTTGGTTCCTAAATGTGTGTGTAAGAACCCAGAGAAGTTGCAGATTTAGCAGTTTGTTCTGCTTTAGTTGGATTGTCTGATGTTAACTGTGGTAATTATATGTATAACTTCCTCTTGCCATGGAAGAAGATGAGCTATGGATTTTGATTCTTTGGCTTTGCTTGAGACTGGATGAGAGGGGAAGGAAATCAAAGATTACCTTTTCCTTCACTATTGCTTTCCTCTCTTTCATCTTTGTGACTATTTGTTTCAAACAGGTGTGTATGTAGTAACACCAAGTTTTCAATGATCTTGACTTCATCTCTGCTTTGTAAGGGAAGTTTTTTATTTTTGATTCAAACTTCTTTAAAAGTTCTTGTGGATGAAAGATATTAATCTGATCTGTCAGAATTAAGTATTATTTCATTTTGTAGTTTCATTGTAATGAGTGTTGCCATCTGTTGCAGACCTTAGTATGTCTGTTTTATTGGAGATGATGGAATACATTTTATGGATGGGGAAGAGAGGAAGCAGCAGGGCAGTACACTTTCCCTGCCACCAAGTCAGAGGATCACATTGCCCAGACACAGGGCTTTGTTACTATATATGCCATCTCTATTACCATTCTTGATCTAGTGTTTTTAATGATTGCAGGGCTGCCACCTCAGTTAGATTTGGAAGACTTAATGAAAAACTGGCAGTTATGGGAGGGATGCTCCTTCCTGTCTGTCTGCTGAGGGCTTGTCCTCACATGCACCTCTGGCATACAGTTCACCAGGTTTGGTGCTGGAATGGAATGGGCCTTATTATTGTGAGCTGGATTTGCTCTGGCTGTCTATGACACTTCAAATTTGTATTTACTTTCCGAAGTACTTAGTCACTGTCAGATTTTGACCAAAAATCAATTTGAATTTCTGTTCAAGAAGTGCACCTTACATTTATGTAAGCCTTTAGTTTCCTCTCTAGACTGTACAAGAAGCTTAAAAATCCACAAATTTCCTTAAATGGTAATAATAGTATTATTAATGGGGGAGAGGTATTTTGTAAAACTTTTAAGCCCTTCAAAGAATAAAGAATAATACAGATGTGACAGAAAATACATGTAATTGGACAAAATGTATGCAGTTGATCATTGTGTGACTACTAAATGAAAACAAACAAAAATGTGAAAAGAAAGAATAAGCATGTAAGAATCATTTTAAAAAACACTGACAGAAACCTAACTTATCAGCGTGGAAAATCATGCATAACTTTAGAGAACATTTTAAAAAAATTTCTGGAGTATCGGCCAAATGAACGTAAATACATACTACATGCCAGAGGAATGTTTTCATGGTGCCAGGTAATTTTTTTTTTGTCCTGAGTGCATTTTTTTTATTTTTCGAAATCCAGATCATCTAGATGAAGTTAAGAAAAAGCCACAAAATCCTCCTGACTATATTGTTTTCAATCTGCTTTTTCTGACTCTGTCTATTGATAGTCCTGGCTTATCTTGGTTTTGGAAATATTTTCTAGTTGTGTGATTGAACTAAATAACATATTTAGGCTTACTGCAAGATTTAGGATCAAAGGCAAAGTTTACAAGAGGCCAGTTTTCCAGTGCTGCAGGTGACTCTTGTGAAACTATTATTTTTCCTCACTCAGTATCTTTTCACTATGCAAAAAAGTGTCCAAATCCCACCTTTATTACATCCTTTTCCTCCCCTTTTTTAATCCAACATATCTGGTGTATGTATCAGGAGAAAGGCATCATGTGTGCTTGTGTGAAAAGTGTGTGATCTGGATCATTATCGATTATGAAATCCATAGTGCAAGCCACCCTTAAAGGAGTTATTGCAGGATATTATAGGGAACTTATTTACTGCTCTGTGAATCTGCTTTGGGATAGACCAGAGCATGGCCATTGAATTTCAGGGCTCCTTGCTAAGGGGAAGAAGAATGAAGGTTGGAAATCATTATGGAGTCATTGGTAGGGTTAGGAGGGACCTTTAAAGATCATCCAGTCCAATCCCCTGCAGTGAACAGAAATGCCTTCCACTAGACCAGGTTGCTCAAACCCACCCAGCTTGACCTTGGAAACTTCCAGTGATGGGACAACCCCAACTTCTTGAGACAGCCTGTTCCAGTACTTCGCCATCTTCATAATATCAATTTTCTTCCTTATGTCCAGTCTAAATCTTTCAATAGAAAACCATTGCCCCTTACACTCTCATTAGAGGTCTTGGTAAAAAGTCTCTTTTGCTTTGTTACAGCCCTCTATATATTGAAAAGCCAAAATTTCAGTTTCCAGTAGAGCTTCCATATGGTTTTTGCTGTCTGGCTCAAAATTTTTTTTTTGTTGCTGTTGTTGCTATAAGTATATTCTATCTCTTCTGTTTCTTCAGCTTGTCCCCCACCTGTATATTGTTTTTGCTCACCTACTCATCTTCTCTTGCCTCCCAGGCTTTCTGCGCATGTCAGTTCTCTCTGCTATTCATTCCTGACCTTCTGAAGCCTTACTGTCCTGTCTCCTCACAGCCAACCCCTCCCCTCTGTTCCAGCTAACCCCAAATTCATTACCCTGTGTAATCTGACTTGTATTATGCTTTTCCTTTAGTAATTCAATGTCCTTAAGTTGTTTTTTCACAGGCCAACCTTTCACTTTCTTTTCTGTTTAATTGCTGTTTACTTGTTGAAGTTTGTTTTGTCCTCCTCCTTCTTTTCCTTTTATCTCAGACCGAATGGACTAGAAGATCCTGATTATTACTGTTCGCTTCCTGTCTTGTGCTTCCTTTCCTAAGCCTGATGTGTCTGTGATGGCCTCTTCAACCAGCCAGAAGATCATCCCATCTTGCAAGTATCGGTAGTTGTCTGCTCATGCCTTTTTTTTTTTTTCTTTTCCCCCAGGAAATACTGTCTCAGCTGAACCATTTCCTTTTCTCTTCCCGTGCCTTTTCTTTTTGTCCTTCCTCACCAAGAAGCTTCTTTCACTCCTTGAGTGTCTCAAGAGAGTTGTTGCTAGAGCAGGAGAGCCCCTGCCTCCCATTATCAGTCCTTTCTTACTTTCATTCTCGGTGCAGCTGGATCTCTGGGCTGACTTCCACTGGTTATCGCCTGTGGGAGTGTGTTCTTCCGTGTCCATGTGTAAGCACGCTGGCCAACTGGTGGTGTTGAAAGATGTGATTTATAGTGCGTATATTTGTCTCATAGCGTTTGACTTTGGCCTAAAGAGAGAGGTAAGTGGAGAAAGCGTAGACCTTAGCTGAAATACAATGTGCAGCTGTTCTCCAGGCATGCTGTGTTTACGATCCAGGATAATTCAACTAAAAGGATCTGGAAACTTTCAGAGAGAAAATGTGTCATTTGGTGGTTATACTACTTATTTTATGAAGCAGCAGTAAGCTTGCACTCTTTCACTTTTTGATAGGTGAACCAACTGGAGCTCAGAGACTTGGAAGGGCTGATTTGTAACAGCAAAAAATCTCTGTCAATTTGGACAGGTTATACTTGCTCTAAGAGCTGGGCCATACACCTGGTGGATGACAACTTCTCCGAAGAGCCAGAGTTTGTCTGGGAAAGACTTCATTCCGCCCTGTGGAGTAAAAGTGTTGTACTGACAGGGGCAAAAAATCAACATGATAGATACCACTCAAGATCACGCTGGACATTTTTGTTTTCACCATTGTATGATGAGTGATCAGCTCATAGTGCAAGGACTGGACTGTAGCCAGGACCATGGAGATTGCTAGACAAGTTACTTATGTGACTGAGATGCTTGGCCTTACCCTGATGTTTGAGTTTTTTATCTCTATAACCTCTACAGAGTGCAGGTGACATGACTCCTATTAATAGCATACCATAACAGTGGTATGTTATAAAGGAGGCAAGTAACATTTGTGCTCCGTCCCTTAACACACTTACTCAATGCAAGATGTCAAAATATGTGACTAATAAATGGTGGAAAGTCTCTGTGAAGAATGTCAATAGGTTTTCTGTGTTCTCATTTCCATTTAAAAGTTATTTGTAATACTCCACACAGAAAGCACTGTAAATGGCAGTAATTTTTTTGTGTGTTTACTAGAGAACTGCATGACAGTATCTGTTTAATAACTCTCAGTCAACATTCAATCAGAGGTGTTGAAGTTTAACCCCATAACACTTTGACTAATGTGGAAGATTGTGATCTCTGGCCTGTGCTCCAGAACAGAGAGAAACTGAAATGGCAGCACTGTAAAAATACTGTGTCAGCCAATATTTGCCTTTACACAAACAGACTGAAGTTGGACAGTGTTGTAGATGTTCAGTTGTGGGTGGTGTCTAGTAATTATGTGGAAATAGTTTTTGTTTTTCCTTCTCCAGCCTGACTCAAGATGCAGTCCAACAAGATGCATCCAGGATTATCTGTGTGCTTGCTGCCACTGCAAGGGCAGTTGTAGTTCTGGCTGTGTATGGGTCTTCCTTTGGTGAACAGACTTGCTTGACTAGTGATCTGATTCACCCAAAATTGACAGTAGTTTTCAGCTGCTCAGAGGGGTGAACTAGTTGGTGAAGCATCATAATGAACTCTGAGGACTGGACATAGGAAGGGTGAAGATGGAGAGAGGTCATCCACTCTGTCAGCAGTAAGCTCTTTGCTTAGCTCAGCCACCATGGCTGGCATTGCAATCACCACTCGGTTGGTATAGCAAATTTAGGTGGATTGAGAGCAGGAAGATGCTTGGTGCCCCATCCTTCCCCTGTTGCCAGAGGCAATGGAGTGTCTCAGAGAGTAGTCTGAATGGTCTTCACAATGATATAGTGTGAGCAAAACCCTGTATTTTCTATAACCTTGGTCAAGGCAGTGACTGAACTGTTCAGCTGAAAGTCCCCCAAACTGTTCAGTCTGCTCTTGCCAGGCGAAACTGCAGTCCAAGTGGGTGAAAACAGAACCTTATGATGTGAGGTGCTAGACAGCCTTGGCAACTGGCAGGGCCATCCCAGTTGGTTCAGCAGCATTGCTGGTAAGAGCTCAGGCATGAAGGAGTTCGGTGTTAGGGGAAAAGAAGGAGTGAGGAGAGGAACATGGCAGGGGGAGAAGTAAAAAAAAAAAAAAGGTGAAAAAGAAATGGAATAGAAATGAACTCTTTCCTACTTTTTATGTTGTCTTGAAATTTTATAAGGACAACATGGTAAAAAAAATAGTAAGAAAAGTAATTGTTCAAGTTACCATAATTCTCATCTGATTGCCCAGCATTGCAGTGCCTGAAGGATTCTTCTTTGTATTTCACTGAAGATGTTTCAGATGGCCAGCTGTAGATTTTGCCTTGGTGTCAGGTGATGATGAGGGTCATGCTATCTGTGGGACAGCTGGCACTGTCAGCCACTGAGTGTGGAGCACCCTGCACTGTTGCTCCTTCAGCCCTGCATTAGATAGGACAGAATACGAGAGTTATGCCAGCCTGTCTGACCTTATTACTTGCCTGTTCTGTGGGCCACTGTGGGAACTGTGCATGTGGGATCTCCTTTCTTTCTCCCACTGGGGCTGGTTTGTTCACTTACTGATGTAGCAGGGAGCAACCCATATTCTCAGAGCCTGAGGAGTATCAGAGTATGCAGTTGGTGTGGGTTGTGGAGCTGAAGGGAAGGGTGCATATTTTTAAATACGGTAGAACAGGATGCGAGATGAGGGGATCTGGTATGTACCAGTCTGACCTGAACAAAGATTTGTACTCCTCTACTTGTGAGGTTTTGAGGGGAGATGTTTTACGTTGGAGCCTTCTGAGAGGTTTTGCATCTACATTACTTCTGTAGTCCCATGCTGCTTAGCTGAAGCAAATCTCTTATGAGTGTTTTAGCTTGCATTTTTAATCTTAGACCTTGGCTCACGGGTACTGATTCCTTTCCGATGAAACTAAACAAAAATATGCTCTTTATCTACTAATGGATGTTCACACCAGGAGACTAGACTAGAAACAGAATGAAGTGAAACACCCCAAAATGTATATAGTACAGTTACAGACATTGTGTCCTTAATTATAGGGGAAAAGTTTTGTACAGAAAAATAGCCTTTGTGTATTTCTCGTTGTCTTGCTAATTTTCAGTGGCTCAATACCCTTCTCATTTAAAGGATATTGTGGCTTTAGTTACAGAGGGTGAACCTTAGACTGAGGAAAAGTCTATAGAGGAAGGGCTGGTGGCAAAGGGGGTTCATTTCTGTGTGAAATGCTGATTCCAGGTGGAGCCACAAGGATTCTCAGATTTCTGCAGCCTAAGCTGGATGTAAAAGGTGATGACTTCCTGTGCCAGAAAGCGACAGTGTCACCATGTTAGCCTGTGTTTATACCAGCACTATAGTTTTGACTTTTGTTACTATAATTATTACTCACTCTTGGGCCAATTGCTGTTGCACCAGATGCTAAAAGTGATCACACTATGACTCTGCTTTACCTTGTCTAAGATTTCTCAGCATCCAACAGTGCCTGGAAAAAATGTAATCTACTTACTACTGAGCACTTCTGGAGATTTGGTTGCTTTATTAAGGTACTTTGATAAGAGTAAAATTCAAAAAAATCTTTTAATCTGCATGTACTGTGTCATATGAACTTGCAGTACAGACAAATTTGATCTGTAAATGTGTTATGGAAATTCATGTCAACTATTCTGAGTGTACAAACGCACACATACACAAGACCTGGTTATAGTTTCATTAACATATGAAAACAGGAAAATTTTTTTCTCTGGTTGAAATGTGCTCAATCTTTAAGTAAGTGGATGAATTGCAAAAAAAGTTAATTTGATTGTTCTCCAACCTCCTTCTTCAAATAATTGACAGTCTTCTCATTTTCTTATGTCGTAGCTGACTATAAGAGGGAAGCTTCAGAGAGTGCTTTAGTACATAATTTCAAAGTCACGAAACAAACTGGTTAGTTTAAAATTCTATGTAGATTGCACCTTGGCATATACTGTTACTGAAATCTATGTTAGTAATTCCTGGTATTCCATATGTGTGAGGGCATTTTGGGTCGGAAGATGTGTTTTAGTCTAATGACAGACAAATAAAAACACCATCTGTATTTGATTATAGTAGGGAAAATGTAGAGGAAACAATACTTTGGATATGCTGAAGGGATGATCACTGTGAGCTTTTCTTTTTTGCCTACCTTTAGGATTTAGACTTCCTTTTTAATGATGGTTTTGTATGGAATATAAATCATTGAGGATGCATCTCTACTTGTGAATTAGTGTGCCAGGACTACTCTCTCACACCAAAGGCACAAGACATCTGGCATTGATACTGGTAAGCTTTCTAGCCTTCAGAAAGGAGGCTCTATATGTGGGTTATTTCCTGGATATGCTGACTTCTGGGCATGTATGAAAGGACTTGGAGGCAATGATAGCTAGCTCTGATGGAAGCCGTGCTGGGGGTCATTCTAACAAACATTATAGGTAATGAAATTTCCAGTGCCTTGAAATTTTTTGGTGCTGATTAATCAGGTAGTGCAGATGTAATGTTGGTGGCTCCTAATAGAGCACATGTAGCTAAGTAAAAATGTTGGAACAAATGATAATTATATTCTGATGGCAATAAAATTGCAAGTGATACTAATGGTGCTTTCATGTAATAAGGTACTACTTGTGAATGCATTAATTTGGGCCTTATGCCAACCTATAACAGACTGTTTTTAGGTCCATTTTTAATAGACTGGTTTAATGATGGCATTTGTGCTCTGCAAAATCTTCTAATGAAAATGGATTCAAGGTGTGACTGAATTCTCTGCTGAATGTTGGTGATGCCTTTAAATGTAACCATACTGTAGCCCATAGTTTAATTCGAAATAACAAGCCAGGGTTTATATACTAGATGTTTTCCCAAGATGATAATCTGGGTATGTTTCGCAGGATTAACCTATGGGTGTGAAAATGAAAATTCATCTTATTTTTTATTCTTTATTGAAGTACATGAAAAAATATGATCAAATCTGCAGTGTATCAACTTAGTTATGGTAGGAGGGGCTTTGTGAACAATGTTGTTTTTTAACGTTATTCTTTTAAGAGCTGCAGGTAGGTTTTAGAGAGAGATGCTGGAGATTCCCCCTTAGCAGAATGTAAAAGGGAGAATAGGATGGAGGACGAAACTTCCATAAAGCAGCAGATACCAGAACAGGGGTGTAGTCTCTTGCTGTATTTGCATGAGTTCATCTTTTGCCAAACTTGATGTAGACACTATTATCTCTCTGTGTTGGTTTTGTTGAAAAACCAGGGAAAAGAAATTAATGGTCACCAGTGCTCTTAGCTGTACTCTGGGGCTGTGATTCACCCTTTAGACTGTCTTCAAAGCTACTTTGGAACAGTTTTCACAACAGTATTTAAAGCTAAAATTGATTAAAGCTTTTATTAAAAAATTGTAACAAAATTCTCGCTTAATTGGGTAAAATCCAAGCAGGTATGCATTTTAACCAGTAAATTAATATATTGAATTTTTATATCTCTGCTGAGTCTGTCTGAAGGGCAGACAAGGGAACAGAATACTGTCACTAAGCTCTGCCTCCAGGGACCACAGTTGCACATTTTGGAGCTGTCTCCAGGCCACCCTCACAATCAATATTTACTGTAATTGCAAATGAAATGAGGGAGTCTTAAAGTGACGGGCGCGTTTAATAACATATTATAATAGCATAGCATTGAATGGAGGATTAATCAAAACTTTTTAAACTAGTGCTGAATTGATTTAGTGATTTGCATTTGGCTTAGTACTGTATGCCTGTTGACAATAATTTACTTTAAAAATTGCATTGCAATTTCCTCTTAATTGCACATGGTATGCTTCAGGGTGGCAGGGAAGATATTAAAATATGAGTAACAGATGTGATGTTTGGTAATGGAGCATCACATCCTGTATATTTTCCTCATCCTGTTATTTATTTATCTGCAGATGAAGCCTTTGCCTTTTAAGAAAGAGAAAATCCACTTCTTCCTGTGAAGTCTTTTTTTTTTTTTTTCCAGAGGACTGAACTGGCTAGTTTTTCTCATAGATCAGTAAATGGAGAACACTGAAGTGTAGTGATTATGTACTATAATGTTATTATTGTTAGTGTAGGATTATTAAGTCTCAATTTGGCCTTTAGAATTTTAGATGTGCACCACCATTTGAGGTCTGAGCTGCCTGGAGATAATAAAAACTTTTGCATTCATGTCAGTGGACTCTGTAAGAACTCCTTTATAGATATATTCTGCCAGATGTGTTCTGTTCCAGATGTGGCCGAGTAAACTTGCTCTTGTCCTTGGTTGACTCTGGGGAAATTCTGTTTCCACAGGTGCTGTTTCTCTTTTATGCTGTGGGATGATGCAACACCTGAAGGAAGCCAGAGTTCTTGGGCTTTTTCTTTTAAAACTAGATGAAATTTTGGAGATCTAGTGATGGGGAGGTACTAAGCATGCTTTCCAGCCACTTCTCTTGTAACCTCTTACCCTTTTCCTCAAGAAAAATGGTGTCTTGGTTAAAGACTTGAAAGAAATTGTTTAAGTCATTGTTAAATCAACTTGGATTAGATTTCCTCTAAGATAAATTGCAGGTCTTTGCCTCAGAATAAGTGTGACAAACTTGAGATTTTGAAGGCTTTTTTCCCCACTTATTTAAATAAAGGGAGGAAGAAAACCAACACCCCTCCCAACCAACCATTAGAAATTATAAAAAATGCACATTTTTCTACCTGCAACTGTTGTCCATGCATTTACTTCTTTGCTCACCTGTCAGAAAGTTGGAAAGAAAAGTGCTTAATAAAACTTCACTGTGAGAGAAAATAACGGAAGAAAGCATAGTGTCTTTAGGTCTCTTTGGTTTTGGTTTTCTGCTAGTTTTCTCCCTGGGTCTATTGAGAAATAAAATGCCCTCTAAGCCATATAGCTAGTCTTGTTGTGATGAAATAATATCCTGTAAAGTCCTTTTCATATTCCAGTGTAGCAGTTTTCTTTATTACTACTGCTTATACTTAGAACTGTAGCCCAGTATATTCAATTGGTGTTCTTATTTTGTGAAAAGTAATCTCAATCTGTCACAGATCAACTTCATGGTCCATGTAATTTCTTGCTAAGGACATATTTTAAGTATTTTTAATAGCTTAATTTACCTATTCTGGTGTGTTTCCATGGAAATAAAATGTAACTTTTGAAATAGTCTTTTTCATTAAAAAATGCTGCAAAGTTTTGTGTTCTCTTTTGTTAATAATTCTTATTAATTCCTATTAATTTATGAAACATCATGCTATTTCCTTCCAAGTTGTACCATTCAAATTATCATAACATAACCAATTTCTTTACCATCCCTTAATGGTCTCTTATCACTCTCTCTTAATGGTTTCTTATGACTCCACACACTACATATTGTATGAAATAAGGGTGTAGACCAGCAGGTACTAGAAAAATGACTTTATGCATTAGCTTTCTGGGAAACTTTCACTTAAATGATAGTTGCTGTTCTTGCAAATGAAAAATATCAAGGTGCTACTTTTTCATGGCAGTGATGTGTATAATCCTCCCTGAGCTGGATAGGAATACTCTGTGCTGTGACAAATATCCTGTCTCAGAACAGTCTAGTGTAATGACATATTTATTACTGGGGACTCCTTCCTACCTATGGTAGACCAAATTAATGTGATAGTTGCCAATGTTAAGCAGATGCACAGGATGATATTGGTTACTTCCACTCATGGTCTTTGTGAGTGGTAGGGCAATTCAGGATTGGTGCCTGCGTATCCATAGTTGCTGACTTCAATTTGATGGGATGCATCACAAATGATAAAACAGAATGATGTTTATAATCAACTTTATGTACCTGCATGACCTCTATGTACCCTGGGAGTGATGTAGTTGTGCAGGAAATGGAAAGGTGTGCAGTGTTACCAGGATATTTTTGCTAGGAAAAGTCTTTAGAACATTAAAATAGAACCTAAACTCTTTGGCTTTCTGTGATTTGTATTACAGTTTTGCTGTATTGATACAGAGTACAACACCCCAGGTGAGGGTGTGGGGTCACTGTCCTTGGACATACTCAAAAGCTGCCTGGAGATTGTCATGGGCAGCCTGCTCTTGGTAGCCCAGCTTGAGCTGAGGGTTAGACCAGATGACCTCAGAGGTCTCTGCCAACCTTAACATTTCTGTGATATATTTGCCAGTGTAGTTGACTCTTTAATGAGAGGAGTAAAGTTGGTATATTGTGGTAGGGTGCTCATATGTAGACCTGACCCGTAATCTTTTTCTGTGTGGTATGCTATACTGTACCTCTTCTGTCTGTATGGCATTGCAGGAATTGCTTTCTCCCAGCAAGAATTCAGGCACAGAATGAGGATACTGTATGGTAATCTGCATTTTGGTCATCTGTAAGATGAATTTTAACATTTCTGAGCTGAAATTTAACAGAGCTTCTTGCACTGGCAGTCTGGTATCTTGGTGATCTCTGACATTCAAAACAGCTTAAAAAAATTAAAATACAAAGGTGCCTACAGGTGCATTTATTGTATTTTTCAGTATTTCCAATTTTTTTTTTTTGGCAGTTGTATGGCAAGTGTAATCCATTAATGTGAAAATCATTAGCATTTATATATAGCTGATAATAGTCTTCTAAAAGCAAGATTGCTAGCTTCTGACAAAAGAAAACAACTCTAATAGCTGTTTACCAGTTTTAATTTTGACAAATCGACAAATTTGACTTCATTTAAGTGAAACATTTCTAGACTCTACCCTTTTACATACCATAAACTTCAGTAGCTGAGGCTTACCAAGATGAACTGTTGCTGCTTCTTGCCTTTCATAGTGTCCTTAAGGTCCTAAGTAAAGCTGTTCTTAAACTGCCTTTTTTTTCTTTTTTGGAAATGAGCAATGAAAAGATGTGTAGTAGTTAGATGAGACTTTAAAATAGAACTTTTTGTAGGAGCAAACTATCCTTAAACAGTCCAGCTGCTTTTCTCATAAAACCTTCTGCAGACTTCTCTGGGTGTGGGCGATGAATGAGTTGGGAGCGTTTCATGTTTGTGTCCTTGGTGCCTGGCTGGGTGTAATGCTGTCTGGAAGAATAACAAGAGGGGCCACTGTGCTACCCAAATCCTGACTCTTCCTTATCCTGCCGGTGCAGGGGCTAGTCACATCTGCAAGTTGTATCCCACTGGTAAATGACTCCAGGGTAGATGGCAAGGAGTTCAAGGAAAGGACCTGACTGCAGACACTTCTTAAGTGTTTTTCCCTTGATTGCAATCCCTATCAGTTTGTTTTTGTATTTGGTTTCCATTTCATACTGCATAAAACGTTTACATCTGTTGTTTTACACGCTGCTGTGTTCAGTCTCCTTAGAATCATGGAGCTGGCTGCTGAGCAGAGCACTTGTGTAGCCATCTGAAAGCATCGTATGCCATATACACAGAGGCAAGAGAAAAAGCATATTTTGTTTTCTTTTAGGACATCCCAGAGTTGTTTGTCTAGCTGACAGTAAAGAAAATAATTTTCTACTGGAAACATTCAGTTCAAATTAATGTGGATTTCTGAGTTTCATAGGTAAGTTTTGGCTTTTTTGAAACTTGCCTGAGGTGAAACTGAACTCTCGATTGCACCATGCAATTCAGTGTTAATGTATATTTGTATATAATGTATATATTTGTATATTCACAAAATAAGACACCCAAATTAACTGCTAACATCTAATTCTGGGAGGAGTCTTGACTATGAAACGCTGGGCTAACCACGCAGTCATTTTCACTCCTTCAAGAGCCAACACCAGTTGTCTTTTACTAGAATACAATAACTCTGTTTTTCTTCATACTTGCTTTAATGTTCATGTTTTTATCGTACAAAGGAAAAGACAATATTTAAGTAATCATCCTGCAACTAGATAGTCAAAATAGGAATTTATTTAGACATTTTCAAATATGTTTGCTAGTCTTTGACTAGCAGCTTTGTTATAAAACAAAAGCATGTTGAGGCGAATAAAGTAATTTTTGAGGAAAAACACGGTAAAAGAAGTTTTCAACACCTGAAATCTTTTTATATAAAAATCCATTTTCATTGATTTTTTTTTTGGTAACACCATGTGTCAAAAATTGCCCTTTAGCACAAAAGGAATCTGATTTTCTGGCCTTTAAGGGAAAAATTATTTGTAAAAATATATGTAAAAAGATTAGTAAGGGTTGGGAATATGAATGTGACAGTGTAACAGTGTATTGACGTAACATTTTGACGAAATAAATGAATAAATGCTTGATTGGATAATGGCGGACTAACATGTTGAATCTGGCATATGTAGAAGTGTGTACTTGAATCAGGAAGATTATGAGGATTTGCACTTCACAGAGAAGGTATTTTAACCCTCCAAATGTGCAAAATAGTAAGTGAGAATTGTGTTGTATTATGTTCAAAGTCATAACTTATACTTTCTTTCTGAATTTATAGGGCTAAAAAGTAGAAAAGGTTGAGCTCAAGACTTTCTTGAAGCTTGTTAGTGAAACAGGAAAGGATTGATAATTTAGAAATAACTAAAATGCCCCTTCTATAATAAAGGTTTAGCGTTTTCTTCTGCATGCATATTTTTATTCACTATTAATCATTAACTTAAAAGTCTGACTGTGCTTTCAAAGTGTGTCTAGAAGGTTTATGCATCAAGGAATACAAATACAGACTTTCCAAAAATGAAAATAATTAAGACAAATGTTCAGAGAGAAGCCAAGTATTCAAATTTGGCTTCGGTTGTGTTACTACTGTCTCAGGACCAGTGGTGTAGTTCGTTTATGTAACAAATTATTCTGTCTAATGTGTTTAATTTTTATGTCCTCTCTAATTTTCATAGGATCATAGAATATTCTGAGTTGGAAGGGACCCACTAATCATAATATTTGAACACTAGTGGCTAAGCACACATTCATAAAGTGAAAACAGTTGTAAAGATGGTTTTCAGTAACAGTTTTAGTAATAGTTCATTAATAATGAGTCATGCTGAGTTGCAAAATACTACTTCTGTAGGTACCAAGCTGTAAGTAGTGGGGAAGTGTGACTAACGTGCACACAGATGTTCCCAGCTAGTTTATATATATCTATTTCTGGAACTGATAAGATGGAAACATTGGTGACTTGAGCTTCACCCCTAGTTTAGATCTGTAGGGACGTGATCTGATTCATGCTTCCCCTGCTATTGATACCTAAGCTACATTGATACGTCTTCAGCATAGATTAACTCTGAAAAGAAAATTTGGTTAAGTGCTGCCATAACCATGTTGACTAGGGATTTCCACTTGCAAATAGTTTGCAGCAGCATATGAGAAAGGAGCTTTTTTTTTTTTTTTTTTTTAATTATTTTTTTTTTTTTCTGATGTTTACGAGAAGTGCCACAGTAACTGTAGCCACTGTGTGGGCATTTCCTTGTGTGAACAAGCCCTGCCCTGTTTGAAGAGGGTAAGTGTGCAGGCTTTTGCTACTTGAGACTTTGGCCATAGCTTGTTGAAGTTAAGAAACTTTGTTTACCCTACATCTTATATTTGCCTTGTGAATTTTGAGTCCTTTACAGCTTATTTATGGGTATTTAGGAAACGAAGAATAGCAGCATTTGGTTTGTAATTCAAACTGAAGTGATTTCTGTACTGTGTGTTGTGTATGTTCACATGAGACTGGAAAGGAGTTTGGAATAATATTAACTGTGCCCAGGGTCATAGGTGCTGAAGGTATAAATGTGATTAAAAGAACTGAGTCGCTTGTTAAAGTTCACTTTAAAAAAAACAAGCAAACAAAAATTTAAGGACATTGTTTTATAGAACGAGATTAAACTTTTGAGTTTCTGGTGACATTTTTGGGTGCAAACTAATGTTGTTTCACTGAACATAAAGATTTATTCTTTTCCTGCTGCACAAACTACTTGTGTGCCCATTCTGTAGCTTATGGGAAAATCATCTGACCAGAAGTTTCCCAATACTTATCTGTAGAAACAAGAACATCTTTCAACATTACTCATTTCAAGGAAATTTAATGAGAGAACTAGGAAAACATTTCTAAAAATTTGTATTTGAAGTCATGCAGAATTTCCTGTATGAAAAAAAATCCATTTTAGACTCTGGTGCATGTAGACAAGTATATTTTAAGTTTCTGTTTCTATTCTACCTAATATGTATTTCCCAATTGCCAAAGTATTTTTTGCTTGCCAGTTTCTTTTAAGGGCATGAGTGTTCTTTTAATCACAAGCTGGCTGCTCATGGCATTCTTCAAAACAGTTGCTCTACTGCCTCCTAACTCAGGATCAATAACTTCATAGATAATTAAACTAACCACCTCCTAAAGATAGATGCCATCTTCTGTATCCTTTATACCCCCAACCTCCCACTCATCCTATTTGACAGACTCTACTTATGCTAGTCTGCCAAGCTGAATTTTAATACTCCAGTGCCAGAATGCCAGTGAATGATCCTGTGCAGACAGCTGCTCTATAGGCATTGTAACTTCATAGCTTGAAATGCAGGACCTTTTTTATTTATCCTAAATATAACTAACAGCAATAGAAATGCATTTTTTTTTAAATTGCACTTAAATTGCCCAGCTCTTAAGAAACATTTCTTGATAATATTGTTTCAGAAGTTGATTTTTGTTTTTTGCTTTAAGACTAATGATATTTTTGAGCCTTTAAGTGCATTATTGAACTTGTGATTTCTATTAAACCACTACTAGATGACTGTCACAAATGTGTAACCTTGAACAGCTAAACTGACCTGAAATTTATAATTCTTGTTATGAAACACGATACTGTTCTGCAACAGAAGACATTAGGTTGGTGTGATAAATGCAGTCTTCACTTATAGTGCTTACTGAATTGTGTTGTCAGCTTTGCTGGAATAAGTGATATTTGGTTTATTGATGCTTCCACTGGAAGACAAAGCATGTATATTCCTTCTTAAGGCAATTCCCATGGTTTTAGAATGTTTTACTTCACAAAGTTTAACTTTGTCAACTTATATTGCTTCAACCAAGTACAGAATCCAAACTCAGACTTCCTCTGTTAAAGATTAAGAGATGTTGATAACGAGGATTAGACAAATCTGTAAAGAGGTTTCTATAAAATGCAGTTTACAGGCCTTTTGGTCATGTTTTGTAAGAGTACAGATATTAACCTTTTTATCTGTGAAATGTTAAAAAAAAGCCTTTTACCCGTTCAAAGAAAGTTTGAGGCGCAAAATACAGAGATGCAAATTTGTGGGGGGAAAACATTTATGTGCTTCAATGTCAAAACCCTGTACTTTCAGTCACTTATTGCTGCTCAGTGACATTTTACTTTGGTATGACTTGCTGTGATGCCTAAGATTTCTAGGGGAAAAAATTACATTAGGCTGAGATTACTTTTACAAGTAAATTTTAAAATACATTGTGTATCATTCCATAGAGAAGACTGCTGCTTGTAATGTACCCTGAAACATAGATGGTTTTTATCAGTGAAACTCTAAGGTTGCACAGTGTAAATGAAATGTTTGTTTACTGTTTGTAAGATTTGAATGATAATAGAATAGTATTTTCAAAGGTTAGTATCTTTCCTAGAGGAAATTCTACTTGGCTTTGCTGAAAAACTGTTAGAACAAATTACAATGACTAATGTGTGGGCCATGATGACACACCTGTAGCATGTGAGTTATCTTAGTACTTAAAATTACTAATGAGACTGAGTATAAATTAACAAGAAATTATGACTCAGAGAACAGTAGAAATGCAGTTTTTATAAAGTCACTATATGTCTTGATATGTGCAGACAAGTTAATTTATTTTTTATGCAGTTGTCTCAAAAAGCAACAAATTGCCAAATGAAACAGGCAAATGGCTTTAAAATGTTTAATAATTGCATTCTCATTATTCTACTACATCTTTTTTAGTAGTGGAACCCTTTTTAATATTCCAGAATACTGAAGCTGATACAAGACTAATTTGTCTAAATTTTCCTATGAATACATATTAGAACATTCAAATGTAGCGTGAATATTCTTACATGATAATTGCGTGGTTGTGGTGAACTCTTCTATTTTACTCAAATGTAACTCTTAATATGGTCATTTGGACCTAAGCTTGAGAAGAAGGTGGGGTGATGGGGAAAGAGAATCAGTTTTCTCTGTAGCAGTTGATCTAGTTTGCTCATCCCTAACCTGTTTTTCTGCCCTCTTCAGCTTCCTGAAAAGCCGAATTTTAGTAAAATGTAAATAACATAGTAACTTTTTAGACATCTTGTTTAAAGTATTAAACGGTGAGCAGTATCATAATAGATTTGAAAGAAACATTTGAAAAGTTTCTAATTAGCCAATAACTTTAACTCAGATGTTGACAGGTTTTTATCAAGCTTTAATTAATATGCATTAAAATATATTTCTTTATTCCCAGTATAAAATATATTAAAGGAAAACAAGATATTAAATAAAAATTAAATTAGTGCCTTAAAAATCTCGGCTGTTCTACTAGCAAAGTTAATAAATACTGAGTGCTTATTTTATAACTCTGTCAATACTATGTCAACACCAACTTGTTGCAGATGATGTAGCTTCTTTTATCTGAGAGAATTGTGTTTGTAAATGATAGTTTAATATTTTTCAAACTACATTGTCAGTTACTCGATACATTTCTCCATGAAGTCTCTTTTACTAATGGAAGTACTTAATAGTGAAAAAGATAAACAGTTATTTTCTCAAATATTAACACTTTAGGCTTGTTAAAGTGAAATTAATTTAAAAGAGAGTGTCACGTGAAATGCCTGGCCTGAGACACACAAAGGACCAAACTCAACTGTTCTTTCTGGTGGGGGAAGTTTTGCTTACCCTCTTGAGTCAGAAGTATTTGATGAGTCTGAGCATTTCCCCTCTCCTCCCATCCTGCACCCAGCAGCAGATGTTTCTGCATTGCAGTGATCCAACAGCGTGTTAACAATTCCCCAAATATTTTTGGCAGCCAAGTACTATCACACTGGGTCACTCAAGAAGGATTCTAGGAGCCTTGTAGGAGTTGCTTACTAGTTTGGCTGGGAATCCTTTTGGAATAGCTGATTCTTTGTAGGGCACAAGTGCCTGTAATACAGATAAAAGTAATCTTTTCCTGAAATCAAAGCCTAATTTCGTTTGCAATTGATGATGTTTACGATACTGAATGATGGATTTTGGTAGAGGTAGCCTATGAGCTCCTAAAAAGAAGTAGGAAGGGGAAGAAAAAAAAAAAAGGGTTGTTTTTTAATACCTCCCCCCAAAAAAACCCATCAATCTACTTTTCAATAAAATGTACTTTGGAAAATATGGAAGGTGGGCTGGAAAATTAAGGGCTTATTTGTTTGAGGTCTAGTGAGTTTAATATAGTTGCAGATGTTACATGTGACCTTGAGTCTCTGACTTGTTTTTGCACTTTTAAAGCCACACCATTTCATAAAAGAACAAGGAATTTGAATTTTACTCTAAGTGTAAGAAATTTGGATATATCCTTTAAAAGCTAGCACTATTTGCAGCATCATTTGCCAAAACTCTGGGGGCTGAAATCCACATAGAAGCCTGATATTATGTCCTCGTTTGATAATTTGACTGACTTTGAGTGTCTGTGGATGATGAAACACAAGAGTGAACAGCAACATTGAGTGTACTGTGTGTTTTCAGCATTTGTTTCAGCTGGTCTAGGGGTCTTTACTATGGTCAGTTGACCATGGCTGGCTGCCAGATGTCCACTAAGCTGCTCCTGCCCCTGGGACCTCTCCAGAGGCAGCCTCTGTGCTGAGGTACTCCTCCCACCCTGCCCTTGGGGCTTGCAGGCTGTTTCTCTCCTGGTTCCCTTCACTCAACCCTGGCTGCTGGGTGGTGTTTTGCCCTCCCTTGCCCAGGCTTTTCTCCCTTGCCCACCCATGGCTGAGGGGCTCAGCTGTGCCCTGCAGTGGGGCTGCTGGAACCAGCTGTGCTACCAACATCTTGACATCTGCACCCAGGTACAGGCGCAGGTGTGAAGATGCACAGGCCTTGTCACTGGTGGGGTAGGGCTTCATCCATGTCCTCCAATCACTCCTGCTCCCAGCCATGGGGCACGAACCTTCCCTTGTGCTGGCTGAGATGATTACTATGCAGTTGGTAGGTCACTTCAAGCTGCTGTAAAGGCATCTTGTGGAACACCCTGCAGGTACCAAAGCAGTGGGGAAGAGCATGGCTGGCAGCCAGCAGGGGGTGGGGCAGTTGTGCCAGGGAGCTGTGTCCTCTCAGGTTGTACTTGCCAAGCTGGAGTGGTCTGCTCAAATGCTAACATACGTTGCCGCTAGTGGCTTTAATTTTTTCCATCTCCAGAACCAGGGCAGAAAAGGAGCACAAATACAAGGAGTAGTTTTCAACTGGATTATCCCATGGTCTGCATGATCTCGTGGCCATGTCAGTGATGGTGCCTTCATGACCCATGGGCTTTGACCTAGCTGGTAGTAGCTCAGGATGGGAAGTTTCCTGCTGGCTGCAAGGGCTTCCAAAGGCTTGCCCAGGGCAGAAGGTTGCTGTCCTCCCAGGAGTGCTGGTCCCTCCATCTCTACATGCAAGATGACCCTTCTCCAGTCAGGACATTTTGTCTCTAGAGCATCCCTATAGATGAGTTTCAAGTTGTGTTCTACATGCTTTGCTAGATTTTTGTACAGTGTTTATTGTACGTGGTGGTGCTGAGCTGCTTCTGAAGGCACTGCATGCGAAACTTCTGTGTTTCCCCACTAAATTCTGATTCTGAATTTCTGCATAAGCCTTCTGGAAAGCAGAAGACTTCACAAATGCAGTTAAAAGGGTTTTTCTTGCAGAGGTAATGCGGGGTTAGGACTTCAAAGAATGTTTGTGCCTATCAGGCTTGTGTACTTGTGCAGACACAATCTTTTGTTTGCATGTGTTTGTCCTAAAAGCGTATCCCAGTTGTCACTATGATGTGTTACTCTGTTACAAGCATGCAATTATTTTAGAACACAAAGTTCTCATTGCATTTTAATCATAGGAACATGCAAATATTTCCTCATGGTTGCAGTGTGAATTATGCACAGACACCCATATAGATGCTTTTCTTCTCTCTGTGTCCGTTAATCCAGATTGTCAGGAACAGGAACAGGAGCTCAACTGAGATCTGCTTTGGAGTGGCTTCAGTTTTGGAAGAAGAGCACAAAGCTGTAGTGTCACTAATTTTCTTTGCCCACTGGCTGGATTGTTTTTATCCTTCATCACTGGATCACAGTGTCAGAGGCAGAAAAAAACTGCCTAGAGTAATAATTGCTGTTCTTATTTCATACAAAAAGATACACAGATGCTGAAATTGTCAAGTAGTAGTTCTGAATACAGTCCTCGGAAAAATACTTGTTTTTAATGTACTCAAAGAATCCTCTGTGTTTAAATAGTTAGACTCTAGTTTAAGAAAAGTAACAGGAAAATAGTACTTATTTTTGAAGAAAAACCCAGTATTTGCAATCTGATGGATTTTTTTTTTATGTCAACACTTTTGGGACTAAGATTGTGATTTATTTGAAGTTTATTGGTCAGTGTGAAAATTTGCTGTGAAAGCTGTCTGTGTTTGTCAAGCTAATTTTTCAGGGATATGAAACTCAAACTTTGCAAGTTTAAATATTTAGCCTTGAGACTGGAAGCTAATGCACTTGCTATCAAAAGTGTTATAACTCAAATTATAAGAACAGTGAATTATTTCAGCCTTCATGTGGTAATTTTTTTCTATGTGATTAATTAATGCTTGTTATGTTCCAGTGGACTACAGGATGATAAAATGAAGAAAAATATTTCATTTATTGATTTAAGCTGATTATTTAAATATATTGCATTAATTGAAGTAAGAAATTACTTGGATACCCTGAAAGTAATAAATTTAGTCCATCACAGTTTTATTTTTTTTTATCTATTAGACTACAGAATGTTATTATGTTTGTTAAATTGTTAATGACTTGTTCAGATTGTCTGCATGCTTTGACATTCTTTGGAAGAATGAAATTGCTGCATGTTGAAGCTGGAAAACAAAGCTCCTCCGAATAGGTTGTCCAATGCAATTGGAGAGTTAGAAGTTGGAACTGCTTATTGATAATGCACACACAATTCACCAGAAGTTTTGTGGAAAATTTGAAAATTTAGGGACAGTTTTGAATGATTACTTAAAAATAAAATTGAAAATACTATGCAGTTGACAGATCAGCCTCGACTGGAACTGCAAGGTACTACAATCACAGAAAGTGATAATATGATAACTGGTTTTGCCATGTCTTGGTCTACAAGGTCCCAGTACTGTAACAGTGGAACAATCAGTTTTCAAGTGCCTGTTGAGGTGTGTAAAGTTTTTACTGTATCTTTGTGTTTTGGTTAACTTTTGTATTCAAATAACTCTTTCTAAACTGAATGTGTCCTTTGTTCTCTTAGCTAGCCTTGTTTTTTCATTGTTGTTGTTCTGGTTTTTTTTTTTTTTTTTTTTTATAGTTTATAATGTAGCTCACAGTGTCAGTTTTGCACCTGGGAATATCTGAATGAATCTGTAGATAGATATCCCTGTGAGGATAAATATAATAAAGTCATAAAGATGTCTTCTTTTAGAGTTAATTGATCTTGGAGTGGGTTGACAGAAGTCTAAATAAGGACCAGCTGTCTACTGAAGGCTGACAGTGTTCTGGATTCCATCAATGGCAGTATAGACAGTAAGTGAAGTGATTATTTCCCGTTCTTTGACACTTATTAGTATTCCATGTGTGGAATACTGTGTCAGGTTTTGGCTCTCCCAGTAAAAGAGTGTTGATAAACTTGACTGAATCCAGTGGACAGCCACCAGGATAGTCAGGGGACTGGAGCACATAAGGTAGGGAAGAGACTGAGAGGGTTGTGCTTCCTCAGCCTGCAGTAGAGATGGTGTGAGGAGACATAGAAGATACATGGTAAGGAACAAAAAAAACCAAAAAGGAGTGTTAAGTCCTAAATTGAAGCACGGAGATTCCATGATTCTGGAGGGGAAACAAATTGCTGTTAAGATGAGCAAGCACTGGTACCAGTTTCCCAGAGATGCTGTAAGATCTCCATGCTTGAAGGCTATCAAGACCTTGCTGGATGAACGCCTGAGCAGCCTCATCTAAATTCATTGCTGTCTGTGCTTTGAGCAGATTGTTGAACTAGGGCCTCCTAAGGTGACTTCCAGGATGGAAAGGTAGTTTGAATATATGTTGGAAATCTGAGTGATGAGTGCAGTGCAGGACATTCTATAGCTACTGTGCAAGTGTGTGAAATGCAGAGAAGAGTTTGGTGCAGAGCTTCAGAAACTTGTTAGAGCAAATTGGAAGGCAGAGTTCCTGTTGTGAGGTTTTACAGTATGCAGTTTTTATAGAAATTGGAAGGAAATGTTCATATTCAGAATATATTTGGAATCTAATAGCTATTTATAAAGTGGCTTTAGCTATATGATTACTGTGAAGTTTTTAGAGAAAATATCTACAAATTCTACACCATACTGAAGAATCTCCTGCTTTCTTTTCTGTAAAGCAAGGAATGAATTTTCCTTTAAATGTCATACACATGCACATTTGAATGATTTTGGTTTATTTACATTTGTGTTTCCTAGGTTTTTCTTCCAATTCTGGTGTTTAAGCATCTTCCATTCTGAAAGAAAGTAACTCCCTGAGTGCCTGACTGCGTCTGGTCATGGACTGCTTCACTTTTTACCCCCTCCTGCTTGACTTAAGACACATGGGTGGGTTTTTTGTTTTTTTTTCCCCACTCAAGTATTTTTGTTTTTAGTGACAGATTGGTTGTTTAAACTTTTTGCTGTCACACCTGTGAGTTCATGGGCCAATTCTGTCAGAATTCTGTGGTGAAAGCTGTCATGTTTCTTCAGTTAGAACTAATTTTGTTCTTAAAGGTTTGTTTCCTCCATGGGCAGTTACTGGTTGTTTCAAATAATTATTTTTGCTTGGTAGTAAGAGAAAGGAATGCCTCCAAATCTAGGGTCATATTTATATTAATTAGTACTATAACAATTAATCCCTTCTATTAACATGGCTACAGGGGAGGAAGAAGATACCTCTATGCCAGTTCTACTGCAGATATTTATGGCATGTAGTAATAGAATCCCTGCAGAACAGAAAGTATTGCGTAGTGAGGAGCAACTGGGTAAAATTTAGGAATGGGAAGGGAGGTGAGTTGTTTGAAAATTGTAAGGAGGAAACTGCTGGTTGACACCTGGTGGTGATGGCTTGAAATCTTCAGTAATTTGTGCGCAGGAGGTGTGTACACTTAGTTTGAGCATTATTGAGAAACAGTAGGAGAGGATGAATCATCATTATTTAGCAGAGCAGATGCTGAAGATCTGTTCTGTAAGCAGCACCACATTGTCCTCTTCATGAGAGTTGAGAACAGTTTAAAAAAGCCAAAGGTGTCCCGTAAAACACCTATGTACTTTGCTGGCTTGAAAGATTATACAATTTATTGTCACCATGGTGCTATTTATTCAGCTCTTCACCTTTTTTGTGTATTTTGCTTTTTTTCTTAAAGTTACGGTCTTCTTTTATGGTCAGGGGTTTTGCACTGGAACCATAGAACATCCTTTCTAGATGCCTGAACTACAAGTAACAATAGGAATATTATTTCTTTGACTTGTTCAGTGTTTGGTACATTTCAGGCTTTTGCTGATATGTCAGGGTTGTCCAAGTGCATGTATGCTGTGGTCCTGCTGTGGGTTTACTGATACAAATCTGTTGATGGTTGTTTTCAAACTCCCTTCTTGAAAGTCACACTTAGAGCCTGTATCTTCTAAAGTCCTTGTTAGAGAAGACAAACTTTGGGTATGGAACATGTATGAGTATCTTGTTTTGAGATGACAGGATGCAATTTCTTAAGGTACCAAAGTCCAGTCCTTTTTAAATATATTTGACATTTGAAACATTTCCTGGCTCTACAAAAACAAACCAAATTAAAGCCCATAACTGTTGCCTTAATATCAGAATTTTAAACTGAGGACTGATTGAATAGGTAGTGAAACAAGCAGATTAATTTTAAAGAAGAATTATTTTTTTTTAAATGAGATGTTCATTAAGCTGGAGAAGCATTCTTTTCACTACACCTGATTCCCTCTGCATATAAAAGTAAATGCCTAGAAGTTTGGGTGTTCTTAGTTGGTTCTTTAAAGGCCAAAACCCCCTTTGTTCATACTAGTTGCTCACGTGTTTCCCCTCAGAAAACTGGGATGTGTGGATAGGGGGTTAGATATTGATGTGATGTAAGCACATCTTCTCAAAAATACTGGTTTAGGAGGTGATATAGTGCTAAAACAGTTAATATTTACTTCCAGAGAACCAAAACCCTCAATCATAATCCCCTCAAAAATCCCAAAACACTTCAGAGAAATGAAGTATTTACAGTTAAAAATTAGTTTAACACCCCTGTTCTTCACCTGAATTAGGAATCTTACTGGATTAAAATAATATTAAATAGTTTTAAGATTTAATTTTTGGTTTACTCTGGAAAAATTTGTGGGAGTGGATGTACATGTCNGGTCTGTATATAGGATCTACCTTGCTCAAAGTGAGTTTGGCAGCTCTTGGTCTTTTTAATGAAAGTGAAATCTTCTTTTAAAAATAATAATTATAAAGACTATTTTTCAAAATATGAGGCATTACTGCTGGGATGACTAACATTAAAAGTAAATAAACATCACCACCTGTTTTTTTTTACATGAAATCCTAGTTTAAATATCAAAGGAATTATAAGAACACAACTTCATCACGAGTTGTGGAAGTGAGTGCCATCTTTTGTATTTCCCTTTCATCTGCTCACTAAGGCCATTTCAGTTATCCGAGAGATGTAAATTGTTTGATTTGTAATGTCTAATTTTGGCTTTTGTCTGAATAAGCAAAGGCAAGCTGAGGGCATTTCTTGAAAGGAATAAGAAGAGAAAATTGAGCATGTAACTTATAACTCCAGTTGAAGGTGCATTTTTGCTTGGTTGGCTTCCTGAAGGAGGGACTCAAAACAGGGATTTTGAATTGGACTGAATTATAAGGAAATTAGAACTTATAGTGGAGAATTAAGTATTTATATGGTTCATGAGACATGTACTGATATCCTGTGGAGAGAGAGACCAAAAGTGAAGCATTCAACACACTGAGAAAAGACCCCTTGACTTTAGACTGCCAGGGGTGGTAATGGTTTGTCACACTGAGGTTTCTGAATAAAATAAAGCTGTTAATAAATTACATGCATGGTAATTCAGTATAGTGTTCTAGTTAAACATTTGCATCTTTCTGCCACTCTCATAGATTAGAGGGGACTGTTGAACATTAGTGGTAACAAGATGCACCTCATATGCATGCTAATGGATAATAACTTTTTATAGGTGCAATTTGTACCTGTCTCGCAGTGGATTGGGAAAGTGGTGCATGAGGAACAGATCGTTAAGCACCAGTAGCCAAGCTTTGCTAATTAGCACATCTTCTAGTGCCAGCTCTCTTTTGTCCACTGAGAATGTAAATTATTCTTATTTTCTCCCTCAATCTTTTAGGCTTCTTAAACAATGTATCTCTTTGACTGGAAGGTAGAGACTGCAGATTTGTAGTTTTCAATTCTCATGATTAATTGAAGAACATGCATGGTTAATTCAAAAGCAGAGATGCTGCCAAAAATGATCTAATTGGTTAAATAAATAAATAACCATGAGCTTTTATTATTCAAAGTGTTTTTAATTGAATTATTAATGGTGTATCGCCCTCCAAATCAGTAAGAGTTAATGACTGATTTGCCTGAGGCTATTAATATTTTTCCAATCTGTGGTGAATTGCTGTGATGACTGTTTTTGCTGTCTTGAAGCTAACTGTATTTGTTCTCTTGGTAAAATGGTGTTGATTGTATAAAAAGACTGAAAAAAATGAGCATGTTTTAGTTGAGGTTTTTTTTGCCTGAAGAAATATGTAATTCTGTTCATAAAATTACTTATGAATTATGTTTCTGTATAGGGAAGACAAAAAGGAGATATTTTTTGAGAACTGTTTGGCAGAAGTGGGATTCAAAAGGAGACAAGCACAATGAATTTGTTTAGCCCCTTTGCCATGACAGAGGAATAGGAATTTGAGCATTGTATGATTTCATGGTGATAAATAGAATTTCCATATATGAACAGAGGTGTGTACAAAGAAGTACCTCAGCACAGTGTGGAATGGTTCCAAGCAAGTACTCAGAGAAAAAAAAAAAAGATGAAGTAGGCTCTGATCTGTGCAAGGCACTAAAGGTCTTGAAAATGAAGTTTGAATCCTATTTGTTTAGATCTGGTTAGTGCTAGGAAAGGCACCAAAAGCATCACTAACTGTTCTGTGTACAGGAGTAAGGTAATCTTCTGTGAATTGTGTCAGATGTCCATGTATAGAAATTCTTCTTAAGCCCCCCCAGAACAGACTTTATCATCAGGAGTTGGATTGTGGATAAAGCCTGTAGAGAGACAGGAGCGTGCACCAGGATTTGCATTGCTGTGCCTGGACATCAAGGCTGTTATCTGAAGGGGCATATCTCTCCTGAAGAACAACAAAATATTCAGCATCTGTGCTCAGTTCTGGCCAGCTGGCACCTAGAATAGAAAAACCTCATAATCAAACAAAAAACCAAAACCAAACTTGGTTGCAACTTGCTTCTTTTAAAGATGATAGCGGGAACTTTCTCTGGAAACAAATAATGAGAATGCACTAATTGACATGAAACAAATAATGAGAATGAACTAATTGACATGATGAATTAGCCATAACAGCAATGCCAGTGAGATTTATGAATCCAAGAGCCTTGGATTCAAACAATGGAAAATGGCATGGTGCCTGTCCGTAATTGCCCAATAAACATTACGATCTGTGATCTTTGTATGTGGCTGTGCAGCCGACACGAATTTAAATCTCCATTTTGTCTAACATTTGGGCTTACGTTTTGGGAATAATCCTAAGAAACGTATTTATTATCAGTCAAAAAGTTGGCTGTGCAGATTTTATTATTTATATTTTTACTGCATGGTGTTTATTGCCCACAATTAAACATACAGCTGGACTTTTTTTTCTTCCAAATAGTATTACAACTAAACATTTCCAATATTATTAGGAGTTTATTTGTGCAGAAAGAGAAAGTTCATAAATCCAATAAATTATTCTACACTGAAATTTTTTCAGTACTTTGAAATGAGATTTTTATAGCTGTATCAAAATTCTAGTAATACCTGTTCTGGACACCACCTATTTCTATGCACTTTGACAAGCCAGAGTCGGACTGTAAACAGAAAGTGAGGATTTCCTTTGTGGCCACTGACTTGCCACAGAAAAACATTGAGTCCATTACACCGTTGATTTTTCAACTGTACTTGATCAGCTGACACTTGGCCATGCCCTCCTAGCTGCTACTGTGGGACAGTCCAAGTAGGATGACTTTGTGTATGTTTGTTGTGTTATTAATTTTTTTTTCTGGTAAAATGGGAACAACACTCACCCTTGCTCTCCTCCCTCCTCTCAATATCTTACAAATCACATACATGCTATTGATCTACCTTTTAAAGAGCTATTCTCTAGTGCTTGGGAGCTGATTGTTTTCACCCATGTGAAATGGCAGTAATGTAAAAATCGGCCGCGTGCTTCTTGTTTGTATGAGTTTATACAAGGGTTGGCACAGAACTTCTCCACTCACTGTCCTACTGACTATATAAAAGAGTACGGACGTAAAGCCTTTAATATTTCATTCTCAGTTTGGAGCAACTAGTGAAGGAAATTATTGCCAGGCTGTAGTTGCTGTCTAAGTCCAGGGCCTCTCTGCTCAGCTGGAAAGTTTCCTTTTCATTTTTTCCCAAGTAGTTTTGCAACTTGTGATACTGAGGATTCCACAAGAGAGACCAAATCTGCTATAAGCAGACTTAATAGTGTCACTTAACTGTGTCTGAATTTTTCTCTTGCATTTTAAGAAAAACAAGCCATATCTCAAGTTTAATCTTTCTCTCTGATTTCTTCTTGGTAGTTCTGGACTTCTTTGTTTTGTTCTGTACATTTCTGCACCCCTTCTGATTGGGGAGCTGCTGAATGCCAAACAAATGCATTAACTTAGTTCAGTGATGTGCAAATGCCATTGCTGTTATTCTGCTGGACCCAAACTCAAGTAAGTATAACCATTTGGTGTGTTAGCTATGTACTCTGGGCTTTTGATAAAATTGGTTGGATTTACTCTGGTGCCAGGCCACCATTGTGTATTTTGGAGACTGTTTGGATCTTTGCTGGAACTATCAAGACCTCCAAAAACCTTTGTATTTATGCATATTGGGAAATGTGGAGGAAAAAAAAAAAGACACCTGCCAATTAAGAGGTAAAATCTGATTTGAAACTTCAAGTACTAATTTGGATAAAATGGTTTTAAAATACTGCTTTTTTTTTAAAAAAAAAGGTGATAATTTTTCCTTAAATTTCTAAAACCAGTTTAGTTACAAAGCTCTACTCTGATCAAAGCTGGATGAGTTTTTTAGTCAGAACTGCTATTTCAGNGTGTTGGCATATGCTCTACTGTCCCTGCTTGAACTGTGACCCTACCAGGCATCCCGTCTCAGCATGGACTGCGTCAAACTTTGTGCATTCTTGTGACTTGCTGGGCTGGCTGGTTTAAATATAAATAGAAACTTCCCCAGTTCTTTTCAAGTGTGTGAAAGTTGTTTTGAATAAATCCTCTCAGTGGCAGTTTTTTACTTTTCTTTTTTTTTTTTTG
>VXAU01003114.1:131111-157810 GCA_013399695.1 Formicarius rufipectus | reverse complement strand
GGGGGAGTTGTTGTTATTGAACTGTGGTGTTATGTTTGCATATAGTTTTGATGAGCAACTGCTTCCTAGAATACAAAAAGTGAAAAGATGAATATCTATGTTGAACAATTAATGATTTACTTAGTTTTTGTAATTCTCATCATGTTTTTTATTCTTGACATGTACTATTACATAATTATATTTTTTTTAAGGTACGACAAATATTTTGGGCATGGCAATTTTTAACCTTCTTATTTTGTATGGAATGAGCAGCCTGTTCCATTGTTAGAAACTTATTTTGGGTACTCTGACACTGACTTCAGTCAGGAATGCTCTTAGGCCTAATATAGTGTATTGTCAGTACATCCTTAATGCTTTGACACTTTCCCAAATTTGTGGGCTGGAAAACATGAGACAAATGAAAATGGTTTATTAGTACTTTGTCATAATTGCTTCTTCCATCCCTGCTTCTTTCCAGCTTCAACATCATGTGGTTGATGATCTATACAAACATCTTTTGGTTTGGACTTGCTTTTTCCTCAATCACATGCAATAGTTTTCCTACTTGCTGCTGTATTTTACTGAAATGTCTGTTTGGAAAAGAGGTGTTTGCTCTGATAAGGAGGGGATAAGATGGTAGAGTCCAGTTACAAGGACTTGTAGCTTGTATGTTTTCGTCTGATTACACACTAGCCTCATGGCAGCAAACCAGTTGACTCAAGGGGAATAATGCTGTAAAGATGATAATCATATAAACATGGACTTCAGTAAAGAATTTGGAAGATAAGAAACAGTGAAACCAGTATAATCGCTTGGGCTTTAATTTTTAGCTTTGCTTGTCAGTGCAAAATCTAAAGTAGTAAATTTTGTGTTTACAGTAAATTTTTGTGCAGTTTGAACTGACTGGATCATATTTGCTTAAATATAAGGGCTTGCTTTCTTCTAGACTAAAAGGGGGCAGAAAGTACTGTATGTGTACTCAGAAGTGTATCCACTTGCCCACTGTGTGCATCTCTGTGTGTAGGCATGGTATGTGTGATAGTTGAAATGCAGTGTTGTCTGTAGGTGTGAACACAAGGTGAGCTGTGTTTCTCCAGAGTCTGCCATGGTGTTTTAGAAGTACAAGGTGCTGGAGGAACAGGGAATTCGTGTGGTGGAAATCTTAATACTCTAAGGAGTTAGAGGTTTAGCAAAAAAATGAAGCCTAAAGCCTTTAGATTTCTACAGCTGTTCCTATCTGTTCAGCATAAGAAGCTGGAGAAAAATAAAACAAGCAATGATGGTTTTATGAGCTCTAGTCTCATTAAAATAAATAATAAAAAAAGGATGCTGGGAAAATGCAGATACTGTGAAATAACCCAGACAGTCACATTAGAATAATATGTGTGCGAGTCTAAAAGAATAACTCTATATAATGCTGATACAAAACCCATTAAGGTCATTGCACATTCATCACAGACCAATTTCAGCTATAAATAAAGATTAGTTCCCACTTCAGTTTTGAGAAGATTTGGTCTGAAGTTAAACTTGTGTTGTCTGGATTAAATTTCTGCTCTTATAATAGATACCAAATCTATGTGTTTTGCCAAAGTACAGAATCAGGAAAAAAACCATCATTGACCCCTTTGTTTTTATGGGAAACCAGGATATGAATGTTAGTGAGCTGTTATATCCATGTTGCTGGAAATGCAGATTGGCATGGGGTGATTTGTTATATGAGGAATAACTAATCTGGTCTTTTCCACAAACTGTATTTGGGCTTTGGAAGCCTTTTTGCAGGGCTAGTTCTTTCTCTTGTGTTACTCACACCACAGGGGCACAGATTTGTAGGAACTGGGCTTTGGTATGTTGATGTGATATGGTATTGCACACTTAAATTTATTTTCTGAAGATACTTGTGTAATTTCACAGCTCTTTGCATTTCTCAAGTCCCCTATTACTGTTAGAAGACCTGGAATTGCTGTTTGTTTTGACTGGCAAGTAGTAGTATTAAAAGGGTGATGCTGTTATGGTTATTTAATGAGAAATATATTAGTGGCTGACAAAACTCTGCAGTTAGTGCTTTCCATTTTATAAGCATTAAGTAAATATCCAGTGTTTACTGGAAAATGTTAAGGGAAAATAGTGAAGCCTTGTTTTTTAAAAAAGCTTCTCAATGGGGAGAAAGTTTCTGGGGGTACTCTTCGTTGCATGGTGATAGTAAATGCTAAACAACCTTTACCTCTCTTCACCCCCAGTATCAGTTTACTGTGGCACTTCTAAAAAAAATGTCAGCATGTAAGTAATTAAGAGTACAATATACTTTCCTTGAGTTAACTATGAAATGCTTTTTGTATTAGAAATTAACAGATGCTGACCTGGTTTCACGAAGTCAAATGCTGTAGGTATGTAGCTATTTCTAGTGAGACAGATTTTTAAAAATGGAAATAGAAATAAATTTAGTTTTCTTACTATATACATCTCAGCAAGGTTGTGTTTTCTTTAATTATATAAATGGTAAGGTATTACTCAGTTTTGGCTGTGTGCCTCATAAAAGCATGCCTGTTCCTGTTTTTCATAATGTGCAAGTGTGGATGGGCAGTTCAGCTGTCAGTGTAAGCTGATAGAATGCCAGCTTTCTGGAGAAAAACTCTTCAGATGCATAAGTGATGAGCAGACTTTTTTTTTTTTTTTTTAATTGAAACTGGGTTATTTTATTGCACAGGAAACGCATATTAGAGGTAACTGAGTAATACTTTCATAACCTTTAAAGCAACCATCACACTGAAAACTCCACTGTGTTACTCTACAGAGAAACCATCCTGGCGGGGCATTTGTTTTCATCTACTGTACACTTAGAGTAACAAACCATCTGTGACTTTTCATGCTAGATAGCTACACTGTCTTAGAAGATACACAGGGAGTTTGTGCAGCTCTAGCTTAGCTTAGAAGCTCAAACATGGTAAGTCATGACGATCCTTTCTTCAGATGAAAAATTACATTGAAACTGGAAACGTTGTGAGCTGTATTCTCATATACACTCTTCTAATAAATATGTAAATTTTATTTTTAAATTGCTTAATGGCAAATACAAACATTTATTTTAATAAGTTAAAATGGTTTATTTTATGTTAATGTTTTTGGTTGACTTTTTCTTTGTAGCTCTCAATGTTAGGTGTTATATATATGCTTTGAATATGTAATACGTATACAGTTAGCAACTAGACATTGTTTTATATAGGAAAAAAGCACTATAGAAAGAGAGTTATAAGAGGGATTCTAGTGAAGATGAGTGGTGAGCCAGGAAGCCTTTTACATTGCTTACTTGGTTCTTAAGGAGAATGATCCAATTCCTCTGTTTCTGCTATAGCAAAAAAAGTGGAGTGTTGCACAGAGATACTAGACCGTATTTTTATGTAAAAAATGTATTTCCTGAATAGAGCCTTACAAACAATAAAACCTTGTCGTATTATTTCCTTGCTTTAAAGTACACAGAGGAATTGTGTTGTGTGGCCTTCCTGGCATGTCCTTTTGGATGTGACTGGCCTTGCTTGGGTGCTAAAACTGGAGACCTGAGCATACAGAGCAGCTGCCATCTGTCCAGTCTCACCTGGTGCCATTCCTTCCACAGCAGTCTGGTCTCACCCTCTCTGTACTCCTCAACATCTCTTAAGGGTAGTGCTCTGTGACCCATCCAGACACATAATTTATTACTTTATTAAACTATAATAAATGTCTTTGGTTTATAGGTCATCCCTTCTGAAGTATTGCTTATTTCTGAATTATAGCAGGTCATTTCTAATAGTACAGGGCTATGGTGCTAATCAGTGTGACTCCAGTTCTATCAGATGACTGGATACTTTGCTAATATAAATCAGCTACATTAAATAGAATATTTTACTGAGCTTGAAATCAATAAAATCACTGAAATACTTTGTGCTGAATAAAGAGTTGATTTTCTTTGTGATGTTTCTGTGATGTTTTAGAATGCTTTTCACTGAGATATGAATGAAGTTGCCTGTCTTTAATGAGTACTTAATTAATATGGAACCGCTTCATCTTCATTGTTGTTGAGATTTTTCTTTAATCATTGTGGTAAAATAACAGTTGCATAAATAGAAAACAATGTCTCATTTCTTGCTTAAAGGGACTTTTGAATTATATTGAAAAAAGAATTAAGGTGTTTATATGAAGAACTTCTCGCTTGTTTATGTTTTACTTTTTTAAGGATTTAGACTAATTTACTCAGAATTTTAATGTAGGATGGTAGGCTCTGGCAAGTGGGTAAAGCCATGGTACTTCTTTTTATTCTAATAATTTTATTGTTGTGTTTTCTTACCATGTGCAAATTAAAATTTATTTAGTTGATGCAGCTTTTCATCCCCAATCCAACAACGTTTTGCTTTTATGAAAAGTGAACCTTTTTATCTTAAACCTCTGTCTCTTTATAGATAATATCTTTTAACATAAACAAATCTAATGGATTGCATTTCTTCTCCAGTATTTCCTGGGTTTCACACTTGTGGTGGTTACTGAGGTCAGTCTGCCATTTTCCTGTGATTTCCTTTCTGACATATATCCCTTATGTTGGGTTGTTTAAACGTATTGGATTGCTTACCTTGCTCTCAATGTCTTTGAAGTATATCCATGGAAACTGTATATTTACTGCAAGGTTATGCTCACTATAAATATTGTATGCAGATTTTTATGAAGGATATTTTATTATTGAATATTTTATTCTGAAAAGGCAATTATCATATGAGTTGGTCTCTGTCACCTTTGTGCCCTCAAGTAGAGGACAAAAGGGAGATGTTTAGTAATGAAGAGTTGTAATGAGACCTGTTCTACTAGCCATTGAGGAAACCTGAAACAAAGCAAAATGTTTCCACCTTAAAGCAAAACAATGAATGATGAATTGAAGGGAATACCCAGGAACAGTGAAACAAATCTGTTTTGTGTTGTAAACAACTGTGCTCTTGCTAGTTTTTTTTTAAGACATCAGCAAATTAGAGTAGGGAGGGATAGGAGGCCAGTGAAGGGATTTGCAGATGCTGACATGCAGCTTCTCTGAAGAGACAGAGAATGGGAGAAAGGCTTGATGATAAATTAGCAGCAGTGGCTGGCTGAAAAGGCAGGTTGGAGGTAAAATTTTTAGTAGGTTTGGGAAGAAGAGCAAGCGGGCCTGTCTTCACCTTCAGCTGCTGTGTTTTGGCATGAGAGAATTGCCTGCATGTGATATTGCTCACCCTGGTGTCTGTCCATGGTCTTCATCTGCAAAAGCCTCCAGCACATTAAAATATTGATTGACTTTGGCAACTGCCCTAATTGTGAAAGGCACTTGTTGCATATTTCTCTCACGTGTTGCAGAAAGGTAGTGGAGATGTCAGGGGAAATGGTGCTTTAGAAAAGTGGCTGCTGAGGTAAGAAGTTAATTGGAACTGCAGTCCCAAAAACGACAAAATATTTTGAAAATATAAAGAATAACGGTGCTTTTAGACAATTATGCCTTCAGTGGTTACAGTCCTCTGTGAAATTGTTTTATTTTTAAGGAAATTTTCCCATGAGATAAAATGATTTTATGAAGCACATTTAGGTAAATTTTTCAGTGTTTTCAGTGTGGATTCAACTGTGAGCTTTTATGATTTAGCATTATTCACCTTTTTTACAGCTTTTCCCATTGGTTTTAAAAACTTTTCCTATTGTATGCAAAAAAAAAAAAAAAAAAAGTGAAAACAAGAAATTCTGTTTATATAATCTCCAAGAAGAAAATCATAAACCTCTTTAAACTGGTGTTTTTTTATAGAATAAAAAATGATTGCGCTTGTGTACCTTTGTTATTACAGCTGGATCAGTTTAAACTTGTTTCTGGCCTGGGGTTCCCTTCTTCTCTGTAACCTTTTTGTGCCTCAGACCTCACTCAGCCCATGGGAAGTCTATCATGGAGGAGGGGGAGAACAACACTGGTGCAGTATTTGCACATGCGTTCTTAGCATTTCTAAATGCCCAACTGTCCCTAATTGTTCTTCATAGACTTAGGAGGAGGCAAGCTCCAGTACTTTTTGCTAAATTTTTTTTTTTTGTGTTTTTTTTTTTTTTTTTTTTTTTTTTTTTTTTTTTTTTTTTTTCTTTTTTTTTTTTTTTTTTTTTTTTCAGTTTTGCTTTTAACTAAGAAGTAATTTTTGTTTTGCTTTAAGTACCCTTCTGCTGGTCTTCCTTCACCTGGTGAAGTTCTGGACTATTGCTGGCTTTGACCAGTGTTTAGAAGAAAATGTAAACTCCTAAGCAATTGTAATTTCCAGCCTTTTTGATGGAGAGTTTAGCTTTTTCAAAATCCAACTTGAAAAGCTGGGATTCGTGTGGGGAAAAGAGCAGCTTCTTTTACAGCTTCTAAATAATATGCCAAGACCTGAAACTGATTTTAAAATGAAGGTTCATGAAGTACAACAAGGTTGCTTCTAAATAGTGTCTGAGCAATGCATTTCAGGCACATCAGAGGTGAAGAGTTTGCTCCCATCATCATATGTCTGACAGCCAAGAGAGTTGCAACTAGTGATCAGGCCTTCTGGATAAGAGAGTGCAAAAGAGTCATTGCTGATGTTTTGCCTTGTGTTCAGGAAGGCATTTTTATACTGCGTTTACAGTCTGAGGACTACTTGCTGGGGAAATTATGTAGATCGAACACAAAGCATGCAGTGGTCCTTGTCATTAGGCCACTGTTTTTGCATGGGTTTGGTGGCACAAATGTTGTTTGTGTTTTTGTTTTTATCCGTTCTGGTTAACACCTTAAACACTGTCCCTTTTTTTTTCCAGTTATTTTTGTTTCTGTCGCCCTTCCATTCTTATCTTGCGTTTCCAGACTGTTCTGAGTCATGGCTGCTGCTTTTATATTTTTCCACTTTTCTCTGAAGATGTGCTGTTTGTCAGTGGCAGTATTAATTGTAGGATCTGTACTATTCAGTTCTGCACAAGGAAGGGACTGCGATTTGCCCAGTCCAGGAGCAGGAGGCAACTGTGCATTGGGGTGCCTTGACTCAAAATGCATCTGAGAGTACCCTGGTATCATCCTAGGCCAGGATGAAGCAGCATCTCTGGAGACACCTTCTGTGATAGAAGCTGAAATGAGAATGCAGTGTGTACATGCCTGGATTTTAGAAAAGTTCTCTAAAATCTTACTATGGACTTCTGCTGTTGTTTTTCATTTAAATGTATACTGCAGCCTTTTATTTTTAAAAGAGTAATGGTTCTTGGTGTGAGTTCTCAACTAATTACATGTGATCCTAGGGATGAAGGAGGTAAGAATTTTTTAGTGACTGATTTTTTTCCCCCACTGTTTTACGTTAGAGTATTTTAAGATTTGTAATGGTTTGGATGATTATGGGCAGTGATTCCATTATAGCTCTGTATTTTATATATGTACGTGTGTATATGTGTTACAATATTCAAATTTTAAGGGTGATGGGAGATGATGTTGGAAATAGTACCTACATATTTCTTTCTCTATTTCAGCACACCTCATAAAGTACAATTAAATGGTTGTCTCATGTGTTTAGGATTGGTGTGGTGATGCTTTTACTTCTGCTTTCTTTTCTTTGTCTACTCCTTAGTATTAAAATTGGTGCTCCAGGAAATGGAAAAACAGTCCAACAAAAAGGGATGCTGACATCCATAGAAATAATGGCAATTATCTCCTTTTGTAGCTGGAAGTGACCAAGTTTTCTTAGGACTTGAGTGAGAGTTTAGTAAAAATGGATGATTTAGTAAAAATAGATGCTGGATGGGCTTAAGGGATGATTTTCATTGAGTTGCAAATTTCTGTTGTGTTTTAAACATATTTGTCCTTTTCATTCAATCTAAGAATCCACGATATAAAAGTGGTTCCTTCAAGCTGTTTTGCAGGACTAAGTTGTTGCATTTCTTTTAAAAATCATGAGGGAATTAGAAGCTTGTCATCTTCAGGATGAGATACTTTCATTTTAAATTAGTTTTTGGTTTCAATTCCTGTTGGAGAAAACTCTTTGTCTTCCAAAATGTGCCAGATGATACATTTAAAAAGAAACTTCAGAAGAGTTGCCATGCTATTTGAAGTCTAATTTGATCAACTTTGCTATTCAGAAAAATGTTTGAGAATTCCAGGAGACAATTTACCTTTGTTTTTGTTGCTCTTTGAAAGGAGTGATTAAGGGGATGATCCAAGATAAGTAATGAGGAGTTACATTGTAAAATTAGATCATTAAAAGAGTGCAATAAAACTCTGAAAAACCTAGAAGTGTGGGCCATGAGTAGAGATTTTACTGTAGTAATTTTATTTGGGAGATGATTTATTGGCAGGGATGGTGCATTCAACTTCAGAGATGCTGATTTTCTACTTTTACCATGTGTCCGAAGGTCAAATATTCTAATGCCTACAATGAATTTCAAAAAAGAATCAGTGCTGAAATGTGTGTCTGAGTATTAGTTCTTCTGTGGAAGGGGGGAACATCCAGTATTTCAGTAAATATAAAATATTTTGTGTCTTGGTGTGTTTTCTTGAGGATCATGTGTAATTATTGTCTTGCATGCAAGAGTTTACCCACATCTTCATTTGAGTCTGTTTTTCCTAAGTCTGAAACCCTTTTTGAGAATTACAGAAACAATTGAAATTATGTGACTTGTCTGAACGGAGCAAGTTGTGAAAATCAATTCTTACACAACAGATAGTTTTCTCTTGCTCATAGTCTCACTTCCAGCTTGTTTCAGAGGACCTTACTGCAATTTGTAATGTATAAATAGAACCACTTTCTGATGCAGATGATTTAAAAATAGGACAGTCTGGGAAGAAAGGCAGAGCAGATGAATGCCTTTGTGCTGTAGGATGAAATTACTGGAAACGCTGGATTCATTAAAAATCCTCTTCCGTTATTATCTCTCCCAGTATTTTAAGGGTGAGCGTCATCTGCTGCACAGTACCAAGTGTCTTACTTTCTGATTAGCGGTATTTCTTATGAGATGGAGTACTGGTTTCTTCATAAGTCCTTTGGCAGCAATTTTAGGTATTCAAAGGCTGAACACTGGAGTTGAAAGAATTCCAGTCTTGTTTGTTTTGTGGAGACCAGTGGGAATACTTATAGTGACCCGAATGAAATTTTTTACCACTGTTGCCTCTCTCCAACTTTTCCTGTTCCTTTGCCATCGAGGAGACGTCATGCCAGCATTCTTAACTGATCTTTTTTCTCTGAGGAGGTGGATCACACATTGTGAGTAGTGTGTCTGGAAAAACTTGAAAGAAAATAAAAACTGGTCCCCTTGGTTAAGCTGTTACAAATGAAGGTGATGTTTCCTCTGAGCAATTTTTCTAGAGTACATCCGAAAAGACTGGTGGCAGGCTTATGTAATTTTTGTGAGTTTTTCCATATTTTCCTTTCTTTGACTCACTGATACACAGAGACAAGTGAAAGAGGGCTGAAAAAGCTCTGGCATGATCTTTTCAAAGGAAAACAGAGGATAAGGCAGAATGGGAGAAGATGCCTGATGAAATAAACTCTGTTCCCATGCAGTATGTAGTATGCACAGCAGTACTAGATGGGGAATTAACTTTGGGTTTTATACAGGTTTTCCCACAAGATTTCCACTGTGTACTTTGAGGAGTCAGAGCTGAGGTGATCTTGAGTATTACTAATTGCTTTTACTGGCTTTGTATCCCACTGTACATGCCTTGAAAATAATTTAATTTTGCCATACTGCTGTCAGACTTTTCTAAAGATGTCACTCAATAGGTTGTAGAGACAAGATTGTGATAACTGTAACTTTCTTCTTTAGCTTCCCCTTATTAATTTCAGCTTTTATTGAGAAAACTGATTTTCATTTACAAGCCGCAAAGCAAAGTTCTGAACCTGAAAACCCCCCCATCAGATGTCTTAAATCCTAGTGACATATCCTCTGTTACAAATTGTAATAAATTCTACTGTATTTAAAAAACAAACCAACAAAAACACACACAAACAAACAAACAAAACCCCCCCCAAAACCCACAAAAACCCTGAAACAAACCAAGGAAAGTGTAGTGTACATAACCTACACATCCATTACAGTTGTCTGTAATGACTCTTCTGATTTCAGATGTTTCAAGACATACAGAAATGGGGCATAAATTGGTATGTTGTCAGGAAACAACAGATAGCACTCTTGTTGCAGTTTTAAGTGTATAAGAATGTGTAAACAAGAACAAGATTCTTAGTGCTAAGTTTATTAACCTCCCACTTAATAACTTGCCTTATCCTTTTCATTTCAATATTAGGTTTGATTTTTTTTCAGTTATTGAATCAAGATTTTCTCTTCTGTCTTAATTTCTGTCTCTCAAATGGGATATGCTTTTGTATTCACAGGCTATGCAACACTTTCCCACTAATGCTCTATATGAAAACGAGGTGTTTTCTTGACTGTCCAATATAAAAGCAGATGATCCTTATGCTCTGTGAAAAAGGAAGGCAACCTGTATTCCTAGAACTGGTGTATCAATGTTTGTTGCTGTCTTTCACTGTTAGTATTTATCTGAGCTGCTGTTCAGTGGATAGGAGGACAAGGAATAACTGAGCCACAGGAGGATAGGTTCTGCTTTGTGTTTTGTGCCAGTAAGCTCCATTCTAACTGCTCTGAGTTATATCACCAGCCTGCCATAACAAGATGTGCATAACAAAGTAAAAATAGAGTGCTCGTCTTTATTTTCCCTGCTCTTTGGGCTCTTCCTCCAGAACTGCTCACCTCTGCATCCCCAGTCATATTGACTGCCTGGTTATCTATTTGCTCTACCTACTTAGAGACTTTAGCCATGAAGTATAAGGCCCATGGGTCTTCTGGGGGTGAGCATGTTCCAAAAAGGATGTAGGGAAACCTTTCCAATTTTTTTCCCCCCAGTAATTTCATGGAAGTAGCACACAAAACAGTGTGAAAGATCTCTTACTGGAATTTGGAAGAGAAAATTGCCTTCCAAATGTTGCTGCATCTGAACTATGAACTTAAGAGGATTTTTTGGTAATGAAGAGGGACTGTAAAAGTTAAAGTTGTATAAAGAAGAAAGTTTGAATGTATTTGGAGCCTAATTTAGGTAACTGGGGATGTTTATTTGATCTCTCAAAGACCAAGTTCTCCAGATGCAACACAGTTAGGACTGCGACCGAGTCTTTGTTATGTCACTAGAGGAGCCATCTAAAGTTTATTTGACTAGAAATGTGTGGACTCAAACTAAAGCAAAAGGCATCTTTTAGATTTGTTTTTCATTTTTTGACCTAATTTTGATAGGTATTGGAGAATAATAGTAACACATAAACTGGTTTTAATTTCTTTTCCACCACTTAGAGAGAGAGAATAAGAAATTTACAGAAATTGAGGTGGAAAGAGAAAAGCCAACACAAATTTTTTGTTTGTTTGGCTTTTTATTTTTTTTTTTTTTGTTTGTTTGTTTTGTTTTGTTCTTAAATGTGTTTTTAAAATGTATCTGCATTGATTTTGGAGCTACAGCTAATAATTATATGCACATTTAGTAGGCACAGAATGTAAGTAAATCAAATTTCAAATGGTCTGGAAGTTTAAATGTTTCCTGTTGCTTACACATTTTTATTCAGTTTCAAGTCATCTGGGATAATTGTTGTAAAATACTAGTTTTTAATCAAAATTTTATATACTTTTTAACCCCACTACTTTAATGTTATACTATTTAGATTCCATTTTAACATTGCTTATATATGGGATAATTTAGTACACCCTTCTGTGTGGTCTAATTTTACTTTGCAATCTCTGTGTACCAGTACTGCCTCCAGCTCAAGGTAATGTGAGAGTTAAATTAATTTGTTTTAAAAAAAATTCAGACCTTGGGGTAGAAAGTGAGAGAATAAGTTGTCTGGTGGATAAAAGCATTAAGAAATGCTGCATGGGCACCAGGCCTACATATTTAGCCTGTGGTAGAGTTTGAACCTTTTCTTAGACAGAATGTGATTATCTTACAGATTTATCTGCAGTGCATTTTCCTTTAGCTTTGTTGCATTGTTTCAAGTTCTCTTACCTTTGAAGAAGGATGAGAACTTTGGAATATGGCAACTTTTCCAGCAGTATTGTTTGTATTTCTGAAAGGATTACCAGTCTTAATATCAAGATTTCCATATCAAATTGGGTGTGTCTTTGTTCTTTCTTCTTGTTGTTTGTGCTATTTGTTTCCTGCAGTTGTTTTAGGAAGTTTTAGGGACTCTCTGATGCAGGTGTTCTAAATCAAATGCCTTTTTCCTCTTATACAATTACCTGTGATCAGAAACGGAATTATAAAAGCCCTTGTAGACAGGACATGCATCTTACCATCCTGTCCTAGTAAGGAAAATCTTCTGTTTACCATTCAAGTCCTTGAATACTCCTAAAGGCATTTCTCATAGAAGTTACCTGTTTATTGGTCAGTTTATTGCTATTAGTTCTCTATGTATTATTGTTTATCATAGAGTTAAGTTGTAAGTTAACAGCTAAATGGTAAATTATCAAAAATAATGAAGACCAATACCCAATACTGAAGTTAACATTGCATTTTAATAAATGCTCCTCAGGACAATGTACCTGTGCCTCTACACACTTTTCTGCTTGAGTACTAAAACTCCAGATCATGCCCAGCACCAGCGACTAAACCTCTTGTTTTATTTTATGTTATGTTTTCAGGTGAAATTGAGATCTCAAGCAGACTTGAAATACAGAAGCAAAATCAGATCCAGGTATTTCTGTACTGCTCGAGGTGAACATGTAGGACACCTGTGTGGTAAATTCAGAATCATGTACTTCATGCTCTACTTAGTGTGAATGTAATATTCTACCAGAAAATTACTACAGATTCTGTGGATTTGAGATACTGGAGGAGGGCAAGGGGTCTGTGAAAGGATGTTCACTGTGGGCACAATGCAGAACAGTTTTGAGATCTGTTTCCTACTTTGCCATTTAAGCCCAGTGCACAGCAGAGGATAGATGTTTGCTTTGAATAACAGCTTATGGTGAACAAGGCATTGTAATGAAATTTTTGACAGGGATCCTACTCATATATTAAACTCTTCTCCTTCCTTAATTTTGTTAGCACAAGAAAAAAAAATCTGTTGAGGAGCTTGGAAATTATTATGTGTGTCCTCCCTGGGATGATGCCCAGGACTAAAGTGTTTACCTCTGTATATTTGCTTAGCCTGAGGCATCTGTGATTGCTTCAACACTGTGAGCAGCTGGGGAGATGGGAGTGTGCTTGCGTGTTGGGTGGCAAAGGGAGGGATAGGCTGCTAGGAGAATACCAAAGCACTGAGTGCTTTCACTGCTGGTGGGGAAATCATTTGGCCCTGGGTAAGAATATTTCAGACAAGTCTTGGAATATGTCCATATCACAACCACCATATTATGGCTATCTCTACAGTCACCTAAAAAGCCCCCAACAAACAAACCAACCCCACAGAATTCAGCTTCATGCTGAAGAGGGAATAGAAGAGCTAAGAATCTTGCTGGGGAAGTGGGGGAGCATCTCTCAGTTTGCAATTTATGGTACCAGATGGACTGAGCTGTGTGTTCTCACTCTGGTGATGGATATATTAAGTTTTGTCTCTCTCTCATGCATGCTGAGATGGAAGAAGGGAAATCATCCATCTTTGAAAGAGAACAATCAAAGCCAGGGGGAAAAAAACAAAACAAAAACACAGAATATGAAAGCACCATAGACTAAGAAACTTGTTAATTCTCTCTCTTAGACTCATGATTACAACACATTTGGGCTGGGAACCTAAATTTTATAAAGCTTTTTGATGTGTTGCATCAACCAAGATCACCTTACCCCCCACTGCAGTACTATTTAAAAACTTTCCCCCCATTTGGAAAATGAGATTAACAATCTATTTTTTTTCCTGCTACATAACAAATAAAATTAATAGACTTACCTAGGATTCAGTATGGTCTTTTGCCCTTAAAATGCAGTGGATATGATTTCTTTAAATCATTTTGGAACATTTAGACTAACAAAGTGAATAAGCCAGCTTGTGGAATAAACCAGCATGCGTGAAAACTGGCACAGTTTTTAAACACTGTACATTGTAATGGCATTTTGTTGGGGTATTATGACTTCAGCTGCACAATTATGGGAGCCTGCTGCGTATTAGCAGACACTTTTCTCATAACCTCAGGCTGTGCACACTGAGTTGAATTTTCCTCTTGGACTATCATCTTGGATTCTCCCAGACAACATATCACTGTTTTTTATTTTTTTCTTTCCTCTGTAGCAGTGCATGCTTTAGGCAATAGTTTCTGCATTGTTAGGCAACAAGCATTATCAGCAGTTGCAATATTCAGGATTAGTCTTTTTGTTATTATATTTGGCATCTGCAGTACTCACATGAATCTGTTCAGTCCTGTTTCTCCAGAAGGCAGCTGGGCTTTCTGACTGAGAGAACACAACCATAAAGGTTTCCTGAAATTGTCACTATACTCGGGAGTTCACTCTTAATTGGAACTGCAGTTTTCACAATGTGTTTCACTGAGATATATAAAAACTTGCATCTTATTTAAAGAAAATGATTTATATGAAAAGAGATCTGCACATTTTATAGTAGTGAAGTGGGGACTGATCAGGGTTCTCAAAACTGCACCACAAATCAGTTCCTGAGTGAGAATTACAATCCAGGCCTCATAACCTCAAGCTTCATCCTTGGTCTGTTAGCAAGCAGATGTCTCTGAATTAATTATGCTGAGGAAAATGTATCAGCTGGTATCCTGCAGTACAGCAATGTATTTCAGAATATTAAATAAAAGCCAAGACATTCCTGGGAGTTGTTGACTTTTTTTTTTCTTTAGAAGGTGTCTGTCATCTAAACTTCATTTGAATTTTTTTAAAACTAGAATGAAAATGTTCACTGGCTTTTGCAAAAGGTCAGAGAAAAAGTATTTTTTTGGTTATGTATTTAAAGATGCATTTACTTAGTATTTTTCTTCTGTGATACCCATAGTGTTGGTTTTACCTTTCATAGCTCACTTGCCTTCTTTGGAAAATAAAGGAGCCATATACTCATTAATGAAAGTCTGCACAAAACCAAGCAGTTGCTCCCTAAATGCATAGTTTATAGGGTATTAGTTTGCTTGACTTCCCAAAATTGCCATAGATATTGGAGAACTTACATAGTGATCAATGAAATTTAATATTTTCATGCTAACATCAATTATTAGTATGTCACTTAAATTAGAGAATCAGACAGAACATGAAATTACTTGGCAGAATTCCAGAAGAGGAGTAACATTTTATTCCATGGGCAATTGTGCCCTTATTAGGGTGAGTAGAGTGATGTTAAGGCTATATTTCTTACAGGTGAAAATTGTAGAAGAGGTAGAAACAGTGTTGCATTTTGAGAAGAAAGGAGATTTCTCAAAAAGACCATTGCAGGATATACTTCTACAATATTACAACATACATGCACAGATGCCCACACAAAACAAAAACAAACAAAGAACTCCAAACCAAAGACAATGCATCTATTGAGTTTCATCTTAAGGACTCCCAAAATGCTAGAAACGTTTATTTTTATCTAAGTCTTGTAGAGAGACACACACCAATAAATCTTGTGTACACTATGCTACAGTGTTTAATAATTCTTTTCTTTGACTTTCATTGTGAAGTTGATTTCCCTGGACATGACAGCCTTTTATGTCTTCTGTACCAGCACCATCTGGATGAAAAGTGGTAAAAGGTGCTGTTCATGTCAGTATCCTGGAACTGGAAAGTCTACCTGGATTATCAAACCAGTTAAGTTCAGGTTCAGAAAACCATCTCAAAGTTTGAAGATATGTAGGCAGCAAATAGCAGTGGCAACAGAGCACTCTTAAGTGTCCTATAGACTTCAGTCAAAGACCAGAAAAGCACATTCTGGTGTCACACTCAGAATAAATATTTTCAAAAGTTTTGCTGTCAAAATTAAGGAGATCAGAACTGATTTATTTTAAATAAAATTGCTTGTTTGTGTAATTTGCAGAAAGTTGAGTAGAGGTTATGTTTTTCTTGCTCTTTGAAGTCTTCATAAAAACCATGACTTCAGTGGGAGCAGGACTACAGTAATTTCTCCTTTATTATTTTACTTCATCTCTACCATTTTAAACTAGGTAATACTGTTTGTTCTGTCAGGAGTCTTAACAATGTATTATATTTTAAAAATTACTATTTTTGGAATCATGATGGGGTTTTATGTGCAAGAACCAAGTGCTGCTCTTGGACTGTAAATCTATGATGGTTAGTTAAAAGGTTAAATGTGTGCTAGCATGTCCTGTCACTTTGACCTAGATGGAGTTAAAGCAAGTAGTGGGGCAAGTTCAGTGGCTTTAAATGAGCTATTATAGTCAAATCCCTACAAAGCCAAATGAATATTATGTCATTCTGTTTTATAATTTACCAGAGCTCTCTGGCTGACTGGTAACTGACATATTCTGATCTATTCTTTCCTGTTAGCAGTACATTTCCTGTCCTGGCACTTCAGTCTCTACATTTTTTCTTATTTTTGCCTAGTGGAAAATAAAGTGATACTATAAAGAGAGTTAAAGCTGTGTGTAGCTCATGAAACTAATTTTCAAGACCTTTCCTTTCAGTAAAACTTGGGAAAAAAAAATGTACCAGGGCCAGCAGTACACAGAATATGTATGACCAGGACTCCTATTCCTGAGCATTGGCACATACTACAGCAAGTGTGATAAGTCTGCTTTATGGGACTCGTCTTTTTCTTCTTTTCTCCAAATATGATCTTCATAGGGGTTATGTCTCATGTTCTGATTATGTTGGATTTACCATGGCTCTGGCATAAGCCTGATAAACCAGGATGAATCAGATCTATTGCTTATGTGACTTGCATGTGACAACGAGAGTACCTGTATGCGGATGTTCGCAGTTGTTCATGACTTGGAGCTTGTGCTCAGCAAGGCAAGAACATGGCTGGAACTTAAGAAGGTCCTGGTGCTGCTCCTGTTTTGTCTGGATGTGAGTTTTGAGTTGAACCAGAAGACACATGTGTCAAGATCTGGAAGTTTCCCAGTCTTGCATGAGGAGCAGGAGTGGGTGTGGCACTCTCTGTGTTGATCTGCTGTTTTGCAGCATTTGATTGCAGGCATTGGTCTCTTTGGGTTGTGTTTGTGTGGGCTGGTTCTGTGGTCTGAAGCACTGGTGACAGGCAGATATTATTCAGGGATGTGATTGATTTTTCATTTGTTGTGCTTTTTTTCGCCAAAAATTCCTACATTTATTTTGTTTCTACTCTGTCCAATATTGTGATTTAGAAAGCATATAAACAAAATGCTGCTTTATAAGAAGGATATTCCCATTTCCTTCATGTTCCTTATGCCTAGATGCTGCTTAATAATTGCCATCTTTCGATATGCATTTTTTTAGTCAAGCAAATAGGCTGTATTTAATGAGGTCTTTTTCCTCATGTGAGGATCATTTCAATGTGAAAAGAGAAACATGAGTGGTAATACATTATAAAGAGAAATGTTAGTGTTTGTAGAAGAAGCACATGGTTGTAGATAGCAGTTGTAACCATTCATCCTCGATAGATCTCTCGAAGTAGAGAGATGTATATAGTATAGTATATAGTATATATTTTCATAATGCAGTTGTGTTTTGGAGGAAGGTAAGAGGAAGGCAAATATGTGAATATTTTTATTTTTACTCTTATTTTCCTCATTCCTCAGTTTTGGTACGATTCTGGTTTTGACAAGGTTTTCTCTCTTCCAGATAGAAATGAAAGCATATAATGTATTCAATTGTATTTTAAGCACTACATAAAGTTTACTTATATTTGCTCAGTTCTTCTGTGCACAGACAGTGAGAACAGTGAAGTGGAATAAAGCCCCATCTACCTGGTGTTCCTGACAGTTCCACTTCAACCCCACCAACATCAGCAGGTCACTAGAAGCAGCTTGCCTAACTCATGTTCTCATCTTTGTGGAGCAAAACCAGGGCTAGCCGATGGAGTGACGTGGAGCAGACATATTATCCCACTTAGTGTTCTTTTTTTGTCTTGCGAGGTGGGCAGTGGTTATCATTAAGTGTTGTATGAAAACTCTGGGTGCCTGGGCAAGCTCTGAGCTGGCTGGGTAAGGTGAGGTTGCTGCTGTGGCACACTGCCTGAGCAATGCCATGCAGTTACAACAGAAGCGGGAAGTCTCAGCGTGCAGACGAGCCATGGTGTCTAGACATGCTGCTATTATTTCTTTGCTCAATTCAGTGTGTGGCCAAATGTCTTTTCCAGTATACTAGACAGATGTGAGTACAGTGCCCACAGCCATAGAACAGCGAAGGCTCTTAACTGTGTGTGTGCTCTCCTCCAGGCCCCTGCCAAATTTAATCCTACTGCTTGGTCATACCATTGATTTTAGCACTACATACTATCAGCAGCACAAAACAGCAGTCCTATGTGTTCATCATTACATCTAGTGAAGATTTCTGAAAACCTTCCACAAGTATATATGAATATATATTTTTAACCATTTGCATTTTATCCGTTTGCTGACATTCTTTTAAATTACTGTGCTTCTGGGCAAATAAAATGCACCATGGCTGAATTCCCCTCTTCTGTGTTTCTGTTTGTCATGGAGAGTAGGGACAAACAGCTGTTTGGAAAGTGAGTTTGTCTGTTGTTTTTCCTGGATGTTTTCCTGTAAATTTTTGCATTAGACTGAAACTATCAGTCTCAGAAGTCATTTTGAAAGGAAAGCGGAGATAGAGGCATGAGACAAAGTCACTGTAGCCTTTTTGCTTTAGCAAATGATAAACCAGAGCAAAATTAAACTAAAATATGATTGTATACCTTCCAGTAAAATAACTTTCTTTTTTTTTTTTTTTTTTAAGTTACTCTTCTGAAAAAGAGTAACTCGGTGGCATTATTTACAATTTCTATAAGACTGTTTTTTTGTGGGCCATGTAGACTGAGTTAGGCTAATTTTAGCTTATTTGAATATGCAGGTTAGTTTCTGGTGTTTTATCCTACCTTCATCATGTACTGTATTGTGCCTGGTGAGAGAAACATTTATGAGTTGCTTTGTGTGGGTGTGCGTGTCCTCCCTAAATCAGTAAGGTAGATTCATGCTTTCCAGTTTTGTCTAGGTAATTATCAAGATTAGAATAAAAGTAAACTTGGTAAAGCTTTTATTTTGATGAAATAAAATCTGACTTGTTAATATAGAAGTAAGGATTGTGAAGTCAGTGGTGAAGAGGGAGTGGGCAGTTTGCAATGGAAGCACTAGTACTGTGAGGCTTCTTTAGAAAAATTGAGGTATATTTCAAAGCCTAATAATTCAACTGCTCATTCTGGTGTAGTAAGTATGTACATAAATCACCAGCACTAGAGATGGGTTTCTTGTAGTTGTCTGTGGAACTTACTGCATGGTAACAGTTATAATTAATTACTTGACAGAGTGAATGTCTCAGAGTAGTTTGTCATCAACATGCAAGGGTGGCTGGTAGTTATGCTGAGGTGTTCAAGTGTTCTCTGATATGTAGTAATATAAAAAGCAGAATTTGGTCCTCTTCCAAGTTTTAAGTTTGTCCTTGCATTTCTGAAAAGTGGGAGGCAAAGAAAAGGTGATGCAATGTCTTCTTGACAATATAAGCTTCTCCTGCCACATTGGACTGTGAATTTGAAAGTGACTCTCTATCCTTTAGCTTCTATTGATCCCTATGCCATGAAGAACACCATCTAAATCTGCTCTTGGCAACTTTTACAGAAGAATTTGAAGTCGCTGAGTTTTGCAGAGGGGTGTGTATATGTGTGCATATGATACAGATTCTTAATTTAGAGGAAAACATGTAAATTATAATCTGAAGTACTTGGTGATAGGGAGAATAGCTTTTGTGAGAAATTTCTGTGTTTTGAACATAAACCTGAATCTTTGTTGTGTAACCTGGAGAGTTGTTCTTGCTTGTATGACGTTTCTAAACGTTTTTATGCAGTACTGCTCATGCATTTGGCAGATTTCCTTAGACTCTCATAGGTCAGCAAGGCACTGGACAAAAAATCACAGGCACTTCCAATCTTCTAGTACAGTCATTTTGTAGAAGTGAGTAAGCAGAGTGGAACAATGACTCCCTTTTTGCCTCATGTCTGTGTTTAGGTCCAAGGGTGAACTCTTGATTGCTAGTGTGTTTGTTCTGTGTGTAGACATTCTCAATCTCGGAAATGAATGCCTAAAGTGGACGGACTATTACCCTTTTTTCTTGTGAAGTGAATCTTGGGGTGTTGAGAGAAGGAAACTGCTATGTTTTTCCTATTTTGCTGTTTCAAATAGAGATAGCAGTATGATTAGAGTGCCTTCCTTGTTTTCAGTATAGAAAAAAAGCAGGATAATTTTTTGAATATTATATTGTCTTTGTCATTCCTACAAAATGGGTTAACATCTTGAAGTGTGCTTAATGATGCATTGCTTTCTTTTAAATGTCTTTCATATTGTTTTGAGATATTAGACAGTAACTGCATTTTTTGTCTTGAACTTTGTTTTCTGGAAAAATGAAAGAATAGTAAAGTTTTGTCCATCTGAATTTTGTCATAGATTTCACCTGGGGACAGATTTCAGTCCATATCTTAGACATGTTTTATTTTAGTGGTGGTTAGGGGACCAAGAATTTTACAGTAAGGATTTTTCTCAAATCCATATTGCATGGATTTTGGTAGTTCTGTGACAAGTACTCCTCTTCTGGTTCTAATCCCAAACTGCCAGATATTTTAAAGAATGGGTTTGTTTTTTTCTGTCTCTTTCTGTTTGGTTCTTTTTCACACTGTGTAGCTAAAGTGCCTTACATTTCTAATTCATTGTCTTGGGAGACATGCTTTATGTCTGCTATAAATGACTAAGAATTGCTGATGAGCTGTCTTTTTATTCCCTATGATTTCTCTTTTGTGTTTCCTTAACTCCTAGGAACCTACGAGGTAGACCCAGGACCCCACTGTGCTAGGCTTTGCACAAGCACTGGACAGAGGCAGTAGATGATTCCAGAGGGATGGTGACTAAAAGGTAAGTAAGAGACTGTATTTTGTTCAATGGGTAGATGGTGATATCATAGAGAGATTGTAAGATGATGTCTGAGGAAAGACTTGTGAGATGGCTTTGTAGACCATTGCAGTTATTCTGCCTTTCTATTTTCCCTAAGCTAAGGGAATTCAAGAAATATAAATGAGAGGAATAATAAAAAAAAAAATCCTGCAATTCTCCTCTCTTAAACTATGCTTAACTTCAAAAAGGGAGACGATCTAAAAATGGAGATGTTTGTTCAAAGAAAAACTGAAAGGGTAACTGCAAGAGTAACAAGTTCTTAGGTGGCAGAGGTACTATTTCAGGAAGCTGTCTTGGAGGCTCCACACAAATGCTTACCATCACTCTAAAAAAGTCTTCGGAAAAGGAAACCTGTGTAGCTAAATGACAAGGTAGGGAAAACTATTAAAAGCAAGAGGACATCTTAAAAAAAGAGCTGTGTTTGTGTTCAGAGAAGGAAATAGGACCAAAACATTACCCTATCAGGCTAAACTTTTTTTTTTTTTTTCCCCCAATCACACCAATACCATGAACCAGCTGTAGATTCTTTCTGTGTATAATGACATCATGAAATGAATGATCTGAGATAAAACAGTGACAGAAAACTAAGTGATTCTTGTGTGTACATGCTCACCACTGAAAGACATGGGATGGTTCCTGTTTTGGAACCTTTCTTATGCGAGGCTTATGGGATTTCCTTTCTCAACTGGAAGCATTTGTAGGTGAGATTGTGGAACAAATTGCATGTTCTCAGTTTAACAGGTCCAGATGTAGTTTGCCCAGGTTTTTAGGAATGAAAGATGGAAATAGAACAGCTGGAGACTGTAGCATGCAACCTCTTGCTTGAAAGTGTCACCGCAATCGAGTACTTGATGATGCCGTATTTCAGAAAACATTCATGTGGAATCAGGGAGCCTAGAAACCATAAGCCTCTTGTGGATTAATTAAAAAAAAATCAGATTAGCATATCTGTCTGGGAAAGGACATTGGATATCACGGTGGAGATAGTGAGAAGGAATTGGTTTCTGTGAATAAAAGCCTGATTAAGAAGATATTTAAGAACTGGTTAATATTGACCTTCAACTACTTGAATGGTGCTTTATAAAGATGATAGAGCCAATGTTCTTGGTTGTGTCGAACTATGTAACAGGGAGTTAACATACACAGATTGAAAATTGAAATGTTCTGATTGGGCATTGTAGGAAAAGGTTTTTCACTAGGAGGGTAGTGTGGCACTGAACAGAGCTTACCTGGGAGTGACATCTCTCCCAGTGTTAGCTTTCAAGTCTTAGTTGGACAGTTCTACAGCTGATCTGATCTAGTGTGGCTCTTAGTGGTTGGTCAGACTGGATGCCTCCCAGAAATCCTATCTAGCCAGCATATGGTGTGCTGTTCCAGTGTCCTCATCTCAGAGTAAGTGGAGTAGAACTGGAAAAGTTTCAGAGAAGAGCAAGAAGAGTAAAGAAGGGCAGCAGGATGCAGGAAACATCCATGGAGCAGCCTCCATGCAGGAACAACTAACTAGATGAGAATCTCCAGACTGGAAAAGAGATAGTGGCCAGATGCTAAAGCTAGGTGTCTATAAAATTATAAAAGCTGTGAGGTGTGTGTGGATAGGACATGAATGCTCAGTGCCACCTAATTTTGTGTTAGAGGAAATACAAGGTGAAATAGGCAGGGAAAATTTTTAAAGCTAGGAAAAGAAGTGGAATTTTTTTTGTATAGTGTGTAAGTCAGTTCTGAAGTTCCTTGCCACAGCATGATATGTGTGCTGGATAGGTGTAAAAAGCTGCTGAAAAAAGTTGGAAAAAGAGATGGAAAAAAAAGAAGGTGATAAACAAATGTATTACCGCTATGTAAGGAAGTTGCTGAGCAGCAAACTTTGGTAAGTGTGCAGTGTTTTGGGGAGAGTGGAAGAGAATATTTTATATGACTCATTCCACTCATTTCCACTGTTTCTGTAGGTATCTGCTCGTGGCTGCCCCTGAAGACAGAGTAGTAGGTCAGACTGAACATTTTGTCTGAGCCAGTTTGGTCATTTCATTTACACTAAAAAGCCAGCCTGACCCACTGTGGTGGTTATTACATGTTGTTTTATCAACAGTAAAGTTCCAGGGTGCAGTCCTAGAAGAGAACTGTTGCTAAAAGTATTTTTAAAAATGTTAAGCTGGTATGTAATTCAAGGTCCCACACTGAGCTTGGAGACTTTTCCCTCATTGTAAGACAAATGCTTTTAATCTTATTTTGGCACTTGATAAATTACAATTAAATTTGTTTTAATATGTTCAAGTTGTTTCATTGAGAGTTCAGTTCTTACTCCAAATATCTCACTTTTTTTTTGTGCTTACTGTGTTCCCTGTGCAGTCTGTAGTGGTTATGAGGCAGAGAGGAATTACCTGAACACCTTTTTTCAATATGTAAGTTCTAGTGACACCCATTTTGGTGTAGAGAAAAATATCCTTTGAGGGGAGAGATCAGCAAGATGAAAGGGCAAAACCTAGAGAGAGTACAAAGAGGATGAGAAAAGAGTGCTGAATTTGAAGATACTTCAGCATTTGTGAATTAGTTTAGAAGTAAAATGTCAGAGTTGCATTATGATAATCAAAGGGGAAAGGCTAAAAATGACAGGCTTTCATAATGATAGCCATTGAAAACATCCCAAACAGATAAGTCTCCTGGAATAAAGAGAGTCATAGGAGATTAGTGGCAAATAGGTAAATTAATCTGAAGGAATTTAATGAAAAGGGTTAAGTAAGCAAGTTTGAAAAACTACTGAATAAAGTTCTGAAGAATTAACAGAGTTTTAGGAGCTTAGAGAGGAGCTTATACTGGGAATGAAAGAAACAGAGTCTTTGGTTTACCATCAGTGGTTTATGCACCTGAGATGGATGGAAGTATGTGCAAGTATTATTACTTAATACTTAAAATATTACTTAAAATATTAAAATTTCTTGCATCAGTATTTGTACTTTCTCTGAGAAGTTTTCCAGGGGGACTTGAAATCAAAAACCATGGGAGGGGAAAATAATGTATTTTTGCATTAGATTAGAGGCTAATTGCTCTTGGTAAAAATGTTAAAATAGTAGCAAAAATTAGACTCAAAAAGTTGAAATGGAAGCCCTAAAGATTTCTAAGTAACATGACCAAAACTTGCAAAGACAAAAATGGTATAAATATTTCAAATAGTGATATACAATCCTGAGGAAATAGTATTTTTCTTGCAGGAAGAGGGGATACAAGGGTGTGATTTTGGATAAATAGAACGGAATTGCAGAACAGGAGTGGTTACAAGGAAAAGAGCAAGAAGGATATAACACAGGTCATTACCAATTTAAAGTATTGCTTAGGTCAGCCATTTCCCTACCCACCTAATTCTTTGAGCTCATCCATTTGTGAAAAGTCCTCCTTCCTGGCCTTTCTAACTCCTGTTGTGTCTTCCATGTGTACTGATGGGAAGTTTCCCTTCGGTCAAGACTTGTGGAATTTTAACAAATTACACATAACAATGAAAAGCTCATTAGTAGTTGTTCTTTATTAAAAGGAACCTGCATTGCTTCAAAGCAGCAATAGCAATTTCAGAGTTGAAGGAGCTTCATTCTCCTCCAGACACTGTGCCTGGTATGTCATATAACCACAGACCACTGAGCTGCAAACAACTTTGTGCTGAAGTGATGGATTGTGCTGTGCTTTAATCTGCATATGAGGTGAAGAAGGATCAGAAAGGGATGAATGAGTTCACTCTGTCTAATGGGAAAGATCCTTTGTTGCTTGCTACAGAGAATGAGACTCTTCCCATTAAAGCCAGTTAAATCGCTGAGATTAATGGTGTCTAGAAGCAGAGTTTTAACACCTGGCATGAAACTAAATGGTCTTTGATTTATAATTTTAATATTTTTTTTTTGTTTGTTTTAAATGCTTAAAATTCGGTTATGGATAAGGTTCAGCTTCTCCCCCACTGGCACAGCTATCCTTCTCCAGGTCAGACTCCTTGCCATAAAGAAGCTGTCTTTAGGCAAATGAGAGATATCTGGAATACTTAAAGTCTTGTAGGTTACTTTCTCTTGTCTTGATTGAAAATGTCAAAAGAATTTGTAGAAAAGAGAACTGATTTGAGATCCATTAAGTTGACACTGTTGATCCAGCTTTGGTGCATTTATATATACCTTTTTTCATGTGAGACAGATTTTTGTACTTGCAGTGTATGCGCTAATGTATGTATTTCCTCTGGAAGCCCTTTCTGCAACACTACTGAAGCAGTTTGCATTATTTTTCACTCAGCGTGAGATTGCATCTTTATAAAATACTGTGGAATCCAGTGCTGGAAAACATGCAAGATTGACAGCCCTGGAAATTGAAATCCCTGTTTATCTGTGTACTAGCTAACACAGCCTAGCTGTAGCATATTCTCTATCTTGGCAGTAGGACTCATGGTTAACCTGATGAGATGACCTCTGCTTCAGTTATTTATTATTTACAGAACACTGAAGGTTTGCAAAGGTTTTTCACAGTGAGAGCAACATGTTTCAATTTGTTTTCAACATGTCTATAGGACGTGTTTATTACAGTATAAATACAGGTTTGTGCCTTTTGAAAAAGCAGTGCTATGAACTCTGTGCTGGATTTCTCCTGTGGAAGAGTTGTGTTTATGTACAGTTATGTAATTAGTGGTAGACATTGATACTGCTGGAGTGAGAAAAAACCAGAACATTATATACATGTATATATAATCCTATGCATTAGCAGTATAGGATTTCTGCAAGGTCACTCTACAACTGTCCCATTAATGTCATTGGTGAAGTGGTATGTGACAGAGAAAAGAGTTGGCCAGGTATGAATGGGAGGAAAATTTCCTCTTGTATCCAAACTGTGCTTTTGGGACTCTTAAGTGACATGCAAGACCTATTCTCTCTCTGGGATGAAGCATACAGAGGTAAACCATACACCTGATGCTAAAACGTGTATTATTACTCTTTGGTAAATTAAGGATCATTCACATTTTGTATCTGTCATTTTGAGTTATACATTCCCTAACCCAATCATAAATTCCCAATTTTTGACTTGGCCATAAGCAAGTTTCTTTGTTTGGTGTGTTTTTGTGACCAGTCTTTTCTTTTTGCCCCTCCTTAGATCAAATTCTGCCCTTCATTATGAGACAGAGTACCCAGTGGAAAGCCCTTTTATCCTCAACATTTTCCTTCTGAGCTCTTTATTTTGCAATCCAACTCTAGACCCTTCTCATACACATGATACTTGTATGTAATTGCACCACTGCTACATAAACTGACACTTTTATGCTCTGATGTAGTAAGTTTTCACCACCACACCTGCAGGCAAAGGGAAGGTTTTGTTTGTAAGACATTTTATTGTACTTGTGTTTTGCCTTGTGTCATTAACAGAGGTCATTTACAAGAGTTCTTTCTTTGTTTGTTTAGTTTTTTTAATGGCCATTTTCCTTAATATTCCTTCTACAGCTTTGTGCTTGGACTGTTATTCTGGAAGTAGACTTAGCAGTATGTCATTCTGTAGTAATATGCAAATGACATGAAAGCAGACACTTGCTAAATAAAGGAGAAAGAATATAACTGCAAAAGGATTACAGAAAAGGAAAAGGGATGAAGATTGTAAGGTTGCAAGAGCATTTTTAGTACCACTGTCAGGCAAAGAAAATAAATAAAAACAAACACAGGAAAGGAAAGGTAATTTTTTTTTTT
>VXAU01003114.1:99704-131073 GCA_013399695.1 Formicarius rufipectus | reverse complement strand
TTTTTTTTTTTTTTTGGTGTGTGTGTGTTTAAATGAATACCCTCTGCTGCTGCTGCTGCTGCTGAAAGAAGGTTCTGGTTCTCAAAAAGGAGAGAAACTGGTCTACAGAGACTGGAAGGGGGATGTGTCAATATGCCTTGATTTATATGGGGCTAATGCATTCCCTTACTCTGAGCTCCATCCTTTCTTAGGGCGTAGTGGAAGGTGATGTTCATGCAGTGGGATTGTTGGTCACCTATCTTGGGACAACCTTATGAGGTTGTGAGCTATACTAGTGGTGGTTTATGCCTCCAGTAGGGTCTCCCATGCTGGTCAGGTCTCAACTGAAGGGTCAGACAAAGTGTGTCCTTGGGCAGGATGGGCTCAGCAGCCTCTCAGCAACCATCCTAGGAGAAGGACAACTCTAACTCCAAACCCGGGCAGATGGAACTCGCTTAGCCCTGTAAGGCCATCTGTCTAAGAGAAGGATACTCTAACCAAACCTACATCCTGAGGGCCTCGCTGTCACCGTCCAAGCTTGCTAGGCCCTGGCAGATGAACCTCAGGAGTAAAGGGTGGGGCCAGTTCTGCGCACGCTGTGCCTCACCTAAAAAATCCACTGCGCAGGCTTGAGGAAATCTCGCATTGGCCTTATCAGCCATCAGCGCGCTTGCAACAAGCGTGGGTAAAACCCTCCCAAATCTTTGTTCGTGAAGTCTAGCCATGATGATGATCTTGGGACAAATCAAGAATGAATGGGCTATTCCACAGCCACTCCCAGCATCTTGGATATAGCTTTCCTAGCTTTCTTATTTACTTTCATATCATGCATGCCATGACTCCACCGCATAACCTACACTATGGGCACTGAGAGGGTTCCGTTCCTGCAAACCTCAGCTGTCAGCATGAAGATGATTTTAAAGGACCCTGTACAGGAGCACCTCAGGATCTACTGACTTTTAAAATTGAAGTGGCCACTTTGCTTGTCAAAAGTTAGGGGTACTCATAGTCATGCAGAGACCTTGCCTTTTAACACATCGTTTTCCTCAAGACATCAGTGTGGTATGCCAAATTTTTGTATCCCAAGCAAATGGGCAAAGGGGTTCTGGCTTGTCCCGAATATATTGGTTGGCAGGTCTGCAGCTCAGGGTGAGCTGAGGTGTGCCATCCTCCATGCTGCTGCTGAGTGAGTGGGATCTTGGGATGTCTTGTACCAAATTATGATACTGTTGAATGTTCATAGCCTGGCTGAGCCAGCACCCAGCTCAGGACTGAGACAGCTCTGTCTCTCAGCTTAACAGAAGTGGATTGTTGTGTTGCCTCTCTGCCAGGTATTGAGGAAAGGAAGAAGGGAGCTGGGCTCCAGTGGAGGGAGAATGGAAAGGGCAAGATCTGTGTGTGGCAGGAGATAAGTGTGAGATGATGAGCACAGTTGCTCTCAGGCTTTACCCTTCTTATATACAGCAGCCATGGTGGTTTTAAAAATGCATGTGGTGGCTGGTTTCTCTTTGGGACAGGGGGATAAAGTGGTGCCAGTCATGAGTGAGCATATGGATCTGAGTGTTAAAGCATGTTGTCATCAGTAGGTATTGAACTAAACTTCAATAGAATCAACTGTTAGGAAGATTTAGATTGCTTGGGAGTCAAGGTCTTTGTTCAGGACGTGGTATAGGAACACTACCATTGTAGGTGTGGTATGGGAGAAGATGAAGGGCCAGGCCAACAAAGTGAAGTGGAGGCTATGCTGGTCTACCTGTGGGAATGCCTTAGCTTATTGCTATGGGCTGTGGTTTAAGTGGGCATGTGATCATGCAGCAAAGGGTATAACATTTGACTCTAGCATGTCAGTGTGTTGGTGTTTTGATTATTTGTTCATCCCAGAAGAGGATGCCCCACCTGTACCAGGTATACATTTGGTTTTTTGAGGAACTCAATATATAAGGGTGTGAAGATGTGCAGAAAGGAGCACAATATGGCTTTTGGGTATACATTTTTGTGGTTTCAGGCAGCACTAGTTAAGACCCTTATAGACTACAGGTCATCCAGCCTTATCTAATGGTGTGCTGGAGAGCTGTTGCAGTGGGATAGGAGGAAGCTTTCCATAGGCTATTGATTTGACACCAGTCAGTGTATTGTGTGTCACAAAATGTAGGGATGGTCAAGAGGCTTCTGTTTAAGCACCTGTGGGGTTACTAGAACATTTGGATATGAGAAAAACAACTCAAGAAAGCTGAATCAGTGCCTTTATTGTTAGAAAAATCTAAGGGAAGGTGTAATCATCCTGTGTGTTTATATTTATGCTTTCAAGGTGACTTTGACACATATGGTCTCTGAAGTTTAGATTCCTCAAAAGGAGCAGTCTGAGATATGTTTCAATGTATGCAATATGTACATACATACTATATGCTTATAAGATTACAAAGTGATAAATGAAAAATGACAGCTGCAAAGCTACAGAAGTCTAAAGTGATTTTGAATATGATGGAGACATCAGTGGCACTTCATGTAATTTAAGTCTTTGACTGATGAAAGCTGTCAACCACTGAGAAACCATTGGGAAAGATGTCACCAAACAAATTGGATTTTCACAACATTGTTAGCTTGTGAAATAATTTTAGAGAATAGATTTTTTTCCTGAAAGCTCTTAAATGGAAATCATTAAAAAGAGCATCATCATTAAGAATTAGATAAAACTTGTGAGTCTAAGTAACTAAAATAATACAAGAGGATATTTCAGACTTGGAAAAAATAGTGTATTATTTATAATACACAAATACACAGAGCAATACAGTGTATGCTCTGAAGAAAACCGACAAAAGGCTTCTGTGTATTGGTACAAGTATGTCAAGAACCATTCATTCCTCATTTAACTTTATGTTATTTGACGTCTCTTTATTTGTTGTTTGACAGCTTCATTGGGTACATTCCACCAGACAGTATATGATTTCTGTTGTGTCAAGTTTTACTACTTTTAAACAGACTTAAAAATAGAACTAAAATTTTTAACAGTGGTGTTGGAAGGAAGAAAGTACAATTATGATTTATTCCCTTAAAAAGGATTTTTTTTTTGGTCATGCTGTATTTCAGGATCTAGAAAAAAATAAGCAAGTTTACTGATAGAAAGTTCAGGCATGTGCAGGTCTGTTCTTCATATGTGTGAAACCTTTGTATGTACATACATGGGGGTTTAAATACAAGCGCTGTAGTAATTTTGAACTTGGGCTTTTGTTTTTACCAACTCTGATGGATTGGATATTTTAGCTGTAGAATTCTCTTTGAAAAATCTTTGTAACTTCCATTTTTTTAAATGTTACCTGATTTATTTTAGGAACAAATTTGTTAACTTGATATTTCACAGAAATTTTATAGCATCTGTATCTGATTTCATGATTTAGTGAACTAACAAAAGGGGGATCAACTTTCAGAAAAGTCTAATGGAAATAATGATTTTGCCTTCAGATCACTAATTCCAGGATTCTGATAGCTTTGTCAGGGTTTCCTATTTTCTGATGGACATCTTCAAAAGACAGAACTGGCACAGAGGGGAGTTGTCTGATTTTAATCTTGCAGTCCTGAATTGAATCAGAGATCTAAATGCAAAATCTGATCTGAAGGGTCATGTGGATTGGTGGAACTTCCTTTGAGCACTGTTGCCTATGGTCTTCAGGAGTTGATCATGGGATTAGAGCAAAAATTAAATAGCGCTTTCTTTTGTGTGTTGAATCTTTGTGTGTGGCAGAAGTTTTGTTGTTTTATAAAACAATCTACATCTTTACAGAAAGAGTGTTAAAGAGCAACAAAGTGAGGTAGTAGCCTACTTACTCCTTGAGCAACCTGCTCTTGTGGGAGGTGTTTCTGCCCATAGGACATCATGACCAGGGTTGGAGCTAGATGATCTTTAAGGTCCCTTTCAACCCAAACCACTCTGTGATACTGCAGGCATTTTGTATAATCGCTGCAGAGACATTGGATGGTTTAGTCCACCTAAGCATCATTCATTGGATGCTTTCACTATTGCTTATCCAAGAAATAATGAAGGAATCCAGAAGCTTGGTGAGATGAGTGGGTGTTTTGAATACTTATCTTGGTAGAAAAGCTACATTTAAATAAATAGGTGGAGAACAGAAGTGTTGTATAGCAGTGATGTGGGATGGAGTTTCTGAGCTGCCTCACCTCTCCCTTTCCTTCATAGCAGTCTGTGGAATCTTGATGTCACTTAAACTGTTGATGTAAAGAGAATTTACCTTGGTTACTGATGTGAAGAAACAAATCAAAAGCTGGTAATGGGATGAGAGTTGAGAGGAGTTGGGACTCTGAAATACATTCTCAGATGGGGCCATGGGGTCATACAAAGGTGTATTCTTCTCCACTGTCACAGGTCCTTCCATTGTCACAGCTGTGACCACCATGCACTTGCTGAAATGTGTTTAATACCCACTGCCTTTGAGAACTGTATGAAAGAACTGCAGAACTGAACCCACCATGAGAAGGATAAATTTGCCTTTATTGTCTAACTGAAGCAGACTGTCACAGTAGCCATTTCATGACAGTTTGGAGCTCATCCAGTAGTTTTTTACAGTAGTAACTACCTTAATATAATCTTTATTTTGGAAGTTTGCCTAGTATTAATGTGCAGATTATCCACTAATAGTTTTGTTTTAGCAGTGCAATTTTATTCCTTAGATTGGTGATTCACATTTAAAAAGTATTATATTAAGTTTCTATGAAAGTTAAATACTGGATACTATCAAGTACTTTTATACAGTGATGTACAAATTGACAGGGAACTTGTTTAAGTTGAAAATATTGTTTTTTTAAACCTAGCTATTTGAAGTTTCTGTAATAGTGTCTTCTTTCTGGTTTCGCATTATACCCATGTACAAATTTTGGCACATTTTTCAGTACAGTTTACAAATATAAAAAAGTATGTCCAGATGGCTACAGCAATAATCTGTGATGTGATGATCTTCTTTCTTAATTACTCAACACATGTGACTCTAATCGCTGTTTTGCCTATTCCTTATTTATATAGAATGCAACAACTCAGCTTGCATTACTTTCATTTTGCCTCTTTTTTCCCTGCTTCCATTAATATTCACTCAAAATTGCTTCTAATATGTCTTCAAGATTTGACACAGATTTTCATCAAACTCTAATTTTCTTCATTCTTCCCTCAGGTGATAAAACTTCTCCCCAGCTAATTTTTTATCTATGCCTCTCTTGGTGCATTGTCCTCTGCTCCTCTGTTGCACGAATCTCCTTCCAGTCCTGAACTGCTGTTTTTGGTTCAATCATGTGATGTTCTTAAACTTTTTTTAAATAGTTCCCAAACAAGACAGTTAATAATTATGTAAAGGGAAAATAAAAAGACAACAAAGCATGCTAAGCCAGAGTATCTCCTCTTCACATCTTGCAATCATACCTGAACTTGGGTAGATGTCATGGTAGAAGGCAAAACATGTACAGCTTTGAAAACACACATTTCTGTAATTTAAGAATACTTTTTCTTTTACATATAGTGAAATTTCAGCTCATTATTAATGCAAATGAAGTCACAGCTTTACTTTTAATTGTGATTCTGGTCCCACATAGATTCCTAATTCTCACTGGTGAAATTTCAAAATTCACTTTTTCTGTGACCCCCTCACTATACAGGGAGCACAGAGTCTGAAAGTAAAGCTAACCAAGAATAGAATGAGTTTGAAGGGTGTTCAAGAAATGTCTTCATTGCATTAGTTCCCCTCTAGACTGAAACGTACTTCTCTTATAAAAAAATGTAATTTATGTGAACTCAACATAATTATGTAGCTTAGAACAAAGGAAAATGCAATGTCATAAACTGAGACTGTATTTGCTAACAAATATAATGAAAATAAATGTTAAAAATACTGTCATTGTCAGGTTGTTTTTTTTTTAACCACCTCTTCTTCAATAAGGTGGACTAGCATGCTATTACTATATTCCTTTTTAATAGTAAAAGATTTTTCATAAATAATTTTTATTTACTGAGGTGTATAGGATAACATTTCAGTCAGGGGCAGCATTATTAGGTCTCAGAAAGTACATGTTGCTTGAAAAATTGTTGCCCGCAGCTCAATATATTTTATATCTTAAGAGTGCACCAGGGATACTTGGAAAGGCTGCTAACAACATTGCTGGATAAATTGAAAGAAACATCTAAAATGCAATTTTTGTTATGTTTTTGACAGTTTGTAAGGAAGTTCAGTTAATGGCTACATGATTCTGTTGAAATTGAGGTCTTTGACTCAGCTATAGCCAGAAGAAACATATCTTTCCAAATCATAGCCCTTCCTACTGGATGGATGAAGGAATATTAAAGACAAAATGTTGTGGATTTGGCTATTCTGGATGCTGTTTCTCTTTGTGGTCGAATTCATGTACTTTAGCATGTGCTTTGTAAGAAACCATGCAATGGATTTTCTGTGTCTTATAGTCGGATATTACATTCACTTTTCACTAGGCTTTATGAATATCTCATAAATACAGACTTGTGTGTCCTGCGTGGTGACGCAATTGAGAAAAATGCAAGCTACGAAGAGTGTGCAGTGCAGGGCTCAGACCTTTGCAGGTAATGGGGACGTGTCTGTGCTTGGTCAGAGATGCATCCAGCCTGACATCTGGTCTTTGTCAGGAGCAGACAGCACATAGCTCAGGGAAAAGGGTAAGACTTCAGAGAGCAGCTAGTGGGGTTTTTCCTGTTTATTTTTGCTCTGCAGAATGGGAGTATCGAGGTATTTCATAGCTTCCCAATCCCATTTTGAAGCTATGTAATTTTTTAAATGAACGTGGCCCTGTGGTGTGGTCTCTGTTCTGAACTGCTCTTACTCACAGCACCTGAAAGTATATTTCTAGTACAGAACAGCTTGTGTTCTATGTCATGTTCGTGGTGTTGACAGTTTGTTGGGCCCTAAGAAGACATGTTTGGTTTGCCAAAAATAGTACCAACTAGAAAAGGAGCAGGCAAGCATTACATATAGGGAAAAGAGAAGATGAAATGCAGGGGTGTGTGTGTTGATACCTTAATTGCTACAGTTCTTCCTTCTTCATTTCCTTTTCCTGCCCTAGCTGACACTTCTGTCTTCTCCTGGCTCATTTTCTTTCACTTCATTCCTTTTCTTTGTCTGTTAAACTTCCTCTCATTTTTCTTCCAGTTTTCAGACCTTGTTTTGCAAGCAATCATTAAAATTTTGTTTTTCCATTAAAATTATTTTGTAAAAGAAAAGTTTTACTGGCTTTTTAGTCTGTCTGAATTGGAAAATACCTGTTTTCACCACCTCAGGCTGACTTCTCATGTCCAGTCTGAGGATCACAGTTGAGTGGATTTCCCAAGTAGTGCATTGGGGAAAGGTACTCACAATGACTGGACCAAGAAACTAGATGAGCGGAAGGAAACTTCAGGTAGGAATCCGGGTCTTGTGAGTATACCAGCTAAGGATAAGGAGGAGCTAAGATAGCTAAGAAAAGAGGAATTTCAAAAAGAATTGCTGAGATTTTGCTGGAACTTGGGCCTAGGCTGTGCTTATTTGACTACCTTTATTCCTCCCCTCCGAATGGTGCAAGTCACCACCTGTGGAGCCGGCTCCTCCTCTGAGGACGCCGGTTCGAATCTTGGAGGAACTCGCTGTCACCGTCTGAGCGTGCTCGACCGTGGCAAGATGAACCTCAGGAGTAAAGGAGGTGGGGCCAGTTCCACGCACACTGTGCCTCACCTAAAAAAATCCATTGCACAGGCTTATGCCAAAATCTTCGTTCGCGAAGTCCAACCAACAACAATAACATATTCCTCCCCTACACTGCCTGTGGTGCTCTTCTGTGTGGACCTGCTGCATTGGCCTGTGCTTGCTTGTGGAAGCTGTGGTCCACTGGGGCTGTGCTTCACTGATGAGGCAGACAAGCGCACAGTATGATAATTGTCTTCTGAGGCATTATTACAAACTCTTTGCTTCACTCAGGTCACTGTTCTTGAAACAGTGCTTCATTTGCACAGATCACAAGTATCAGCTCTATGAGACGCACTGGAGAACTGGCTTTGATGACAGATTCTTCTTTTATGAGTTGTCACTCTCACCTACAGATATTTGCAGACTTTTGGCAGAATGTCACTATGTATTCAAGGATTGATTCTTGACTGTCAATGACAGCTGATGGCTGTCTGCCTCCTGCAGATCTTAAAATTTATACTACTGCAGAAATGAATGACAGTATTAAAAAAAAAAGAAGTAACTCAGTAATCAGCTTGTTAATTGAAGCTGACTCTCACTTTATGCAAATACAAATTAGAATATGCTACTCAGCCACATAGTAAACAGTCTGCATTGCTGGGTCTGGTGATAAGACGTGATAGTATATGACTAGATTATTTCACTGAAGAAGATCTATAGCCTTCAGTCTCATCTTGATGTTTAATGAGGTGATCTTTGAGCTATTGATCTAATCTAATTGTGTATCTGAGTGATAGGCAAATTGTTTTCTTAAAGCCATACTGAGTAAGGAATGTATTTCAAAGTAATTATACTATAAAGAGGTATAGGTTTGAGATTTTTTGTGCATTTGACAGGAAACAGGATTCATTATAATAAAAACATCTCTTTTTTTGTTTGTTTGTTTGTTTGTTTTTGAAACAGCCTTCTTGATGCCTTCTTCTGCTGTCCTGGGCTCCTTCCTTCTGGGCTCCAGAGCTTGTCACTACTGGTGTTGCTGGAACTAGAAATTGAGAGTGTACACATTGCTTTAGACTTTAACTGAATTTTTTTGTTAAGTGTGATAACAGAGTCTTTTTTATATATTCCTTCCTCTAGCAATCTTCCCCCCAAAGGTCTGCTATGAATTAGAGGAGTTTGGTTTCACAAATCAGGAAAAATTACAGAAAAAGACACTGAACTTAAATCGTAGGGTATTCATGTACCCCAGCTTTTTGACTATAGGAGTGCTGATACCTCCTTTTTCCTGTGTTGTCTGTATGTAGTGTATAGTCTTATTTCATTAGACAAATACTATTTTTTTCCATGTTTGTGCCAATACATAAATTTTTTATCAGACTTTTACTGTTTTGCAAACCAAGATGTGGAGCAATGTGCCCGGGGAAAATAGAATGAGTCTTCCTCAGCACATTACATGAGCAGTGTCTGTGAGAGTAGACTGGTGTGCATGTAAGAAACCCCAGACCTGCTTGTGGATGCATGTACCCGGAACCAGTCCTGAAACTGGCATCTTTTAACCATTCCAAACTCAGATTCTTGTATACTTATATTGACATAAGCTCACTTCATCTTTCACTGAAAGTGCAGTTAAGCTGACGCTTACAGAGTCAGCAAAGTTACTTGTTTGAAAATGTCTTTGCTGCTGGACAGCTGCACTTGGTGTGGCAGCTCTCTCTTTTGTACAGGGGCTTATTTTGATTGAACAAAGGAAAATGTAGTTTATAATTCAGAAGTAAATTGTACTTCCAACATGGTGTATTTTAAGTGATCTAGAAATATTGACATCCTGATTATTTCATTTTAAATATATGACTTCAGTGCCTGGAGGGAATAGTCTAAAATGAATCTGCTTGGACTTAGGAGGAGCACTTACCTGCCTTTCATGCTTAGCTGTTCACACTTTTTCTCTTTTAAGTGTCTTTTTTTTTTGACTCAAATGAAATAGAAAATCTTGACTTGAGGGATTTGTCCTCATCAAATACTGTTGAAGAAACCAAATGGTACATTTGTAAAATATAATACCTTTGCCTAATGGGCCTCATTCATCTTTATATTTCTTGTAGGCAAGTTTAATCAAAACAAAGGGAATGATGGAGAGATTAAGTGCACTAGAGCCTTTACATACAGTAATACAATAATATATTGAAATAAATTGCATCTTAAAATGCTGCTTATTCTTTCATTTTGCATCCTCAGATTGTTTTAGAGACTTGTAAAATGCAATTTGTCAGAAGTCTGATTAAAGGCCTCTGCTCAAAAAACTATGCAAATAGCAGGTCAATGTACTGTTTCCCAAAAGTTTAGCAATAGTTTAAAAGTTGGTCAGTGTCACTGTTTGGACATGTTTTGAAGAGTTTTGACCTGACCATTATGTTTCATGGTTGGGAGAGATTCGTGTACGGAAATTATACAGAAATCAAGGAAAACAGTGTAAACTTTTCATGTTCAGGGTTCTCTTGGCTTTGTCTTGTCGTGTCTTATGCTGCAGGCTAATCATCACTTCTTGGCACAATAGCTGCACTTTCAATAAAGAGAAGAGCTGATTTTAGAAAAGATTGCTTTGTCTGCCTCAGGCCTTTTGACTTGTTGCAGTGTTTCAGCTCTGTTTAGGTATGAAGTTCAGGTGCAACCTCCCCAGGCTCACTGTTACAGCTGTTCCCTTGGGCAGAGATGGAACTTATACAGCAGTTTTTACTCGAGCATATGCAGAGACATCTAACCCTTGCAAGTTCTGTGGAAGAACATTTGATTCTGAAACCTTTTCTAAGGTGTCTCTTCATCTGTTGATGCTGTGGGTATATGTTGAAGGTGTATGTTTTGTTTGTGGGGGTTTATTTGTATTTGTGGTGGAGGTTGGGTATGTATGGGGTTTTGGTCCTTGGGGGGTGTTTGATTTTGTTTGGTTCTGCTTGTTTTGTTTGGGGATTTTTTGAAGAAGTATTTTTTAATAATTATTATAATTATTATTTTTGTTTATTTGACTCTAGAATTGTATTAGATGCAGGCTCCAGACTCCTTTCTTCTTCCATTCATACAATAGTGTAGTGGAGTGGATAGTGACTTAACTTGTGGTGAGGTTTCTACCTACTACCTTGATTTACTGTTCTCTTGTCTATTAGGGTCTCTGAAGACTTTGACTAGTTGCAAGTAAGCTTCTCCTTGTAGTTCCCCACTATGTGGTTACTGTATTTAAATAATACTTCTAAAATCATTAATAGACTTCATAGTGTTGTGCAAAACATTCAAACAGCTAGAGGTTGAGGTAGAGAGAAACTTCAACTGTTACTGCTTTTCGCTGAGATATATATTATCAGAAGTGCATTCACGTCCTTCTTTGTCTCTCCTCTAAGGACTAACCTTGTCTTGGATATTCTGAGTAATAGGAAGGAACGTATCCTGCCCCTATTTTGCCATGTGAGATGACTGCAGTGAGAGTGGGAGTTCAGCTAGGAAAGAAAAAAAGTCTCTTTGGCTCCTTTTTGGATTTAGAGGCTGAGGAAGGATATTGTTGTGAAGGAATTTTTGTTTCTGCTACATAAGGGACAGGTGGGGAGGAGTTTGCTTGACACATGAAGACTACAAGACAACAGACATGTCAACATTTGCATGTTAGTCCTTCCTAATACCAGGATTATCCCCATGAAAGACAGTATCCTTTTTGTAATGGAAACCAAGGGATCCGTAAATATGTGCATATTTAGTTTTTGTAGCAGTAGGTACAAAAGTACTACAGTAGAGCTGTTGTGCATTGGGGGTTTTTTTTTGTTTTTTTTTTAAGCTTGTTTGGGATGTGAAGTCATGGTAACATAAAGATCACAGGGCTTTATTTGCAGCCAGGGTGACGGAGAAAGCTGGGCTTCCAGTATAAATGTTTCATTTTATTCTTTTTAATTTTTGTCCATTGCATTCATGAATTTATGGGTATTTCTGAGAGTTTAAAAATGAAAATAAATACAGTTTCTGGCTTCTTTTTGACACGACAGTACCGTATTCCTAGGTGTTGGAATACTTGATGCTGTACTGTGTGCAAGAAAAACTGCTTTTGAGAGTCTGTGATGTGGTATTAGACCTTCATTTTGCTTCCTAAATACACATCTGTAATCTTACAGAAACATGAATTAGAACTAGCTGTTAGTAATGTATTTGTGTGATATGTAAGTTAGGAATATCCATTAGCCATGCTATAACCCACATAAACTGGCTGATTTTGTATAAGAATAGTGCATAATGCATTGAAATGTCACCCTTGCAGAAATGAACTATCAAAACATTGGAACAAGTGCTTTATGCCCATATATAAGTGAGTGCACAGAATTTCTATGAGCAGATACTGCCAGCTGTGAGCCACAAGCAGTTGGTAGGGACATATTGTTATTGGTACACAACATTATAAGGTATGCCACTTAGGAAGGTAAGAATATGAATTTAACTGCCTAGAAGCTCCCCCACCACCTTTTTTTTTTTTTTTTTCCCCAGAAACAGAAGCAAATTTATCTGAGAAGCTAAAACTGACTGTTAATTTTATGTACCACTCAGATGTATTGTGGTTTTGATCTATTTATTTTAGTTTAATAACAATCAAGAGTGTCCAGGTCTTAGCTGGATAACATCTGAAGGCAGCCAAATAAGGTGGTAGGAGAAGAGCAGTTCATCCTCTGAAGGCTGGTGCTGCAGTAATGCTAGAGACCAATGCTTACTATCCATTCTGCTTTCTGAGTATAGCTTTTTTAACACACTGCTCTTACTGTGGAGTATCTTTTAATTAACAGCCCTTTGGTTTATGTGTTTATGATGTTTATTTTACACAAATAGAATATTTCCACCTTATTAAACAGCACACTGCCACTCAATGAGATCAATTGCTCTATTAATTTGTAGAATGACATTTCTGCCATTATGGAGTTGTCTGAAATCTCTGGTCTTCTCTTCTGAAAGGCTGTGATGTCTCATAACTGTGTACTGTCAGCAAACGAGCTTGTGTGACTCAGTAAAGCTGCTAGTGGCAAAAGGTATTTTGGGTTGCATCGTTAGGTTGTTACTGCTTGGAATGTTTTTAATGATAAAACTAAACGAATTGGGTTAGATCTAAAGCTGTATTGACTCCGTACATATACTTACTTGTATAAGTGTGTGGCTATTAGATGTTTCAAAAAACACAGGGAGCTGAACTTCAACTTCATTCTGATTCTAATGAAAACCATCACAACGTTGGTTCATGTCTAAATTTTAGTAGAAAGAAGTCTTCAGCATTAGAGTCTGCAGTTCACAGCCTTGTCATTGGTCTTGGCAAATGAGTGGCGATTAAGCCAGTGTCAGAACCAGTAACCCTCACTGCTGTAAAGCAAAAATGTGTCAGAGCATTGATGTGAACCCTGTCCTACCACTTTCTGTGCTCTGCTATACATATTCTGGAGATAGGCTAGAACATAGGTGCTCTAGGGCTGTTGTTCTCTCAAAACAGTTAGTAACATAAAGGAGCAATTCCTTTCCCACTTTGTACTTGCAAGGAGCCAAAACACACATTGTGCTGTGAGGGAAGCAGAACATGAAGCAGAGGATCCAAGTGAACAAGAAAGATTTAAATACATGTGCTGTATCTAAGAGAATGAAATAAAAAATGTCGGAGAACATTATTTTGCCCAGATGTTAGAAACAAAATTTTAAAGCATGGTAGTGTGGATAGGTAATGAATATCAGTTTTTCAGTCCCACTGGCTGATAAAAGAAATCCATACTCCTCAATTGGATAACTGATGATAGGTTTGTGAATTAGAGGAACAACTGGTAGCATGCTTTTGAGTAGTCATCTATTACAGAGATAGAAAGAAAGCAATGTTGTTTTGTTTTAAATGTCCAGAATTGTGTATTTTTTAGTGTGGTTGGCTCTTATAATTGAGTCAATTTCTTTGAATTCTCCAGGTGCTTTTCCCACATGAATGCAAGAAGAGTAAACAGTTCAAAGTAGTGACTGCTGTGGAGGACAGCATGACCACCATGAAAGGAAGCTGCGTCCTCACACTGCTGTTAGCAGGACTTGGGGTGTTAGGAATACTGGAGCCAACAACAACAGAAGATATGCACTGCCACAGAGCTGAACACCCAATTATTGCATACAAAGGTAAGGAGTAAGAACAGAAAAACAATTCCAGAAGTAGGCTAAATATTGTGTAATCACTTCATGGAAACTTCTGTTTTTATTGTAGAATGGTATTGAAAAAAGTGCATTCAGTGCTGTTATATGGAAACCTGAGCTGTATTCTATACAAGTTAAAAGCAACCAGGCTTTCCAAGTTTGTTCAGAATTTGCAGCAGAAAATATAATTTTAAAGATGGTTGACTCATTTTCCTTTGTGATTAAAACCAGCCTGTACTGTTGCATGGAGTTATACCTTTCTAGGTGCAGGATTCTGGATATATACACTGAATTTCATGAAGTTCCTCCTTTCTCCTTCGTCCACCCTTTCTGGGTCTCTCTAGGTGTCAGCCAAGGTCTCAAGCTTACCAATTGGTTCTCTGAATTTGGTGTTATCTGCAAACTTTACAAGCTGCATTCTGTTGCCTCCCTTTGACTGTTGGTTAAGGTGTTACACAAATAGGTCCCAGGATCAACCCTTATGATAATCCACTTGTTACTGGCTCAGGTGGAGTACGGGCTGTTAAAAATTTACTCTCTGGGCTTGATCACTCAACTGACTTTTTAACCCCTCTAGTTGCTCACCTGAAGAAAGAGACAATAACATCCTAATTTGCAATGAGATAATGTTGAGATAAACAACATCTTCCACTCTTCACTCATCATTAAAACTAATTATTTTATTATAGAAGGCAAATGAGTTGGTCAAGAATGATTTGCCTGTTACAAATCCATGCTGACCGTTCTCAGTCACCTTTTTATCATCTATATGTCCAGAAAAGTCTATTCCAAGAGAATTAACTCTAACATTTTCAGGAACTTCTGTGAGATTGACTTGTTTTTAGTTCCCATATTTCTTAGAGTACCTAGGACCTTTCTTCATCTCTGTGACTTCTCAGAGATGAAAAGTGGATGCTTATCCTGGTGTCTGTGGATGGAAGTTCTCCGATCCCACACATTTCTATACATTGAGGTCTCGCAAGTCATCCCTAACAAAGGCTGCATCTGCAGTTGGTAGTTCTTGAACCCCTTTCACTAAACAACAGATGCCTTTGATGCCTTGCTGGTGGTATTGAGTCATCAGCATCATCTGTGTCTGCTGGCATTAGGTTCCCTGCCGATTCAGTGCTCACCTTGCCCCTGCTTACACCTCAGACACACAGTCTTTTTGCTTTGGAGCTGTTCCTTCCTTCACCACGATGGTCTCTTCATACATGTGGTTGTCATCGTGAGTATTGGGGTGAAGTGCTGAGGAACAGTTGCAACAAAGCAGAGAATACTTGGAGGATGTTTTCTGTAAAAACCTGAGGCATTTCATAACTCATCTGACCTCCTATTTATTTTGAGATTTTTTCCATTAATGTCACAATGAGTTCTAAATCATTTGTAGCTATGAGGATGTAGAGATTAAGATGTATTGTATTGCACACTGCATTCCTACTGTTTTTCTAAGAGAGCATATGTGTAAGGTTTTTTTCCCAATGAATTAGAATTTATTGAAATTAAATTGAAAAAAAGAGATTGTTTCCATTCTTTTCGTAAAGTTAAAATAATGTGTTTTTACAGAAAGTATTTTGTTCTGGCATTTTAATTGTTTAATAACAGTGATGGTACCAGCTGTCCCTTTCTTCAGTACACTGGAGAATAAACTAAAATAGTTACATTTCACAGTTGGAACAGCAAACCATCAGTGAGTTGGGAAGGAGGGACCTTTATCAGTCATGTATTGATTGACTAAACAGTATGAGTTATTCTGATGAATTATCTGGTTTCCTTAGCATTCATATTACCTGTATGATTTAGCTTAAAATGTTATTTTTTATCATAATATGTGTACACAATACTGTAAATAAAAGTAATTGAAATAAGATTTAAAATTCTGGCACATCTTAATTTCACAAACTGATCACTGCACGTGCTTTTTGGTTTTGTATATGCAATTGTAAAGGCAAATAATTGAGACCGTTATCATAGACATGTTAGGAGTTGATTAAAAAGGTGTTTTATGAATCTGAGTCAGTCAATATTTAGGAGAATAGCTTGAATTTAGCCTGATCCTGTCTTTTAGATCTTTCTTGTTTTCTGTCATATTTAATTTCTAGTGATGTCCTTCTGGGTCTAACTTACTGTGCTAAGACTCTTGGGGGACAGAGACCTCCTCTGTCATCTTGTTTGAATTCCATCTTTTCATGTAGCCAAAGTTAGTGCCACAAAGTTCACTGAATAAAACCAGTTCCTTTTTGCTGTAAACATATGTAGGAAATACAATTGTATAGAAACACTTATTGTCACATTTTTAATATGAGATTTAGTAAGATTTTTAATGCCAGACCTTTATAGTAAAAATATCAATGATCAGTACATATCCATGACATACCTTAGCCTTTATGAATTGACATACATTGAAAAATATTATGACAAGCTGTAGTTCATATTCACCACAACAATCTGTTGAGAGCCATTACTAAATATTAGAAAGTACATGTAGAAACATATTTGCAATGCAGTATACAGTATGTGATAGCTAGGTTACATAGTTGTTGTGGACACAGACTTTGTCTTCTAGTTGGAGGACTGCCAGTTAAGGGAAAACAGAAGTTTTGAGACCAGAGAAAGCAATACCTGAGAGGTCTCTCTTTGAATCTGTATGTTAGGAATGGATTGCTTGGGGTATCAAGATATAAGAGAGAGGTATGAAAGAAGAACCACTCTCTGAATGATTCCTGCAGTAGAAATTGGAAGGTTTCAACCAGACGTATTTTTCCTGAGACATTTACTGACTTCATCAATGCCTGGGAAAATGCTCTTTGTATCTGTTGATGTTGTTAGTGCTGCTACATCAACACAGAGTTGATAAATCAAGTTGTAACTGCTAAAACCCCTTTAATTTGAATGCCACATTAATACCCTACTTTGTAAAGTCATCTTGTAGTGGTATTAGGTCCACCAGAGCTAAATACTGTGTGGGATGCTGAACATCAACCAAGGCTGAGTGTTATTGAGTGGTAGGTACTTTAAAGCTTGTGAACTCAGTACTGACTTTACAGAGATATCAACAGTTTTGTTTTATTTATAACTGACTGAAGTGCCTTTTTTTTTTTCTTTTTTTTTCTTTTTTTTTTTTTTCTTTTTTAGTTTCTGGTATGCCAAAATAGCAATATACTTATTTGATTTGTCTTCCTTTGAGAGGGATGGTAGCTGGACTATAAACTATTAAATAAAACTAATGGAGTGAGAGTCTGGTGTAGCGTACGGATGAACAGCTGCAAAAAACTAATAAAAAGACAAAATGGTCCTTGGGAGTTGTCATGGTGAAATATGGAACAGGAGCGTATCTCCTGAAAGAGCTTCCTTTCTTTCCCACTGCCCATCAAAAATGGCTCACTTAGGTGATGATCCTGTCAAAATACCTTGTGTGGAGAGGCGAATACTATTTCTAGCACTGATTTTTCCAGCTAAATAGTTTTAGTTGAAGATTGTGATATATCTCCTGATAGCAAATGGCAAGAATTTCACCTGCCAGTTGAGAACTTTTACTCAAGTATTTTGTTTGCTGATGGAAGACGAGAAACAAGTTGCAGAAGCAGGAGAGATGCATGCACATTCACAGGATTTGGGGCGTAATCTAAAAATTACTTTCATTTTTTGTTTCATACACAGTAACCATACTGTAATTTGTTTATCTGCATAATTAATAGTAAGACTGCATAATGCACCTTTTCCCTCTTCCAGAAACTATAAATAAGAAAGTCTGCTGTAGATCAGAAAATGTCAGCTCTAAAAAATGGTTGTCATAGAGCTTCCTTAGACTAGAATAAGGCACTTTGTGTCTTCCTTGGAAGCTGGAAATTTCCTTTTCTCAATATTTAAAGTTATTAGGAACTATCACAGAAAACAGATTTATGTAAAAGTAGACCTCTAAGTATGGGATGGATTTACAGAATCAGCCCAGTAGTATGCAATTCGGTGTTTTATGTGGTGAAACTAACTGAAGATTCATATTCCCTCTTTTAAGTTCCTTTCTCTCTCTAAGGAGGAGTCTGTGTCCAGATGTGCAAAGATGTGCTAATTGGTTGACATTCAGGCTTAAAAAAAATAGTAAAAACAGAAAAAAAAGTCTGCATATGTCATGCATACTCTAAGGGGATTCATCAGCTCTACTAGCATAATTCTAATAGAGGCATGAGATTCAAGAGGTTATAAATTGTGTGTAACTCAGAACTGAGTGAGAGGAAAGAAGGTGCAAGGGACAGAATGGACACACAGAGACTCACAGTGTGATATAATTGATCTCTGCATATGTTTCCTTATGTTTACAATGGGAAGAGAAGTATTTGTGCTTGAAATAACTGAAGCGTTAAGAGAAAGAGTGCTAAATAAGCTAGTCATTAATGATAAAGCCTTACAATTTTAATTTTTATTGCATGTTATTTGGATATGCTTTCATTGGCATGTAGTTATGAAATGTTAGCTCTATAACTGTATTAGGGCTTACTGATGATCAGCTTCTTAGAAAACACATTCTTGTAAAACAGATTCTTGTAATATAGTAAAATGATGTGTTTAACCTAAACAGAAAAGACTGTGGAAGCCATATTTGCTCTTTGAGAATCAATGTCTATTTATAAAAGTTGAACTATTCTTATGCAAAGAAAAACCAAACCAAAAAAAAAGAAAAAAAAAAACAAAGCAAAACAGTTGAGGGGTGTAACATCTGTGTAAATATTTCCATCATTTCAAAGTCCATCCATTCTACAGAACCTTTGTGGTACCCCTCTGTGGACTAGAGCTTTTATTAAATTTTAAAAATAAAAAACCCAAAACAATCAACAAAAAATGTGAAAATAGTGGCACCTTGTTTTCCCAGACAAACACATTTGCTGAACTTTGAAACTGTCAGACCTGTCAAAACTCAGCTGAAGCCTCATTCTGTAGGCAGACAGAATCCGTGACGTAGGATTGAACGGACCATCACAAATGTTTAGTGGTGTGTGAGTCAGCTGGAAAAAAAGTTGACCCAAATCCAGTTTCAGGTGTGAAATTGTAAGTATTGACTGTCCTGCAGTTTAATTGCATAAAGCTGAATTTCTTTAGCTGTTCTGTCAGAAATAGTGAAGCTGTGAACTTGACTTAATTGATGCTGAGAGTACAGCTCAGATCATTTGCTCTGGGGCAAATCTCATTCTTCTGTGCTTCCATAAAATAATAAGAATGTAAGGTTGTGCTATGCCAACAAAAAAGCATCAATTTGCATAATTTCAGAAGCTATATTTAGTGATAATTCAAATACGTGCTGTGCTGTAACGAAGTTCTGTTGAATAAATATGCTCAAAAATAGCATGTCTCAATCCATAGAAGAAATGAACACAAACCCTTCATTTCAACTTGAGGTTAACCAGAAAGAAAAAATAGCATAGTTATTTTTTAATTCCTTGGTTAGAGAATCCTAAGAAATATATTTTCTTAACCTTATTGTCCCACCACCACAGAATTCCCTCACTTGATGTTTGTCTAAGTAATATAGACTCAGTACGTTGCTCTGCTCATTTTATCCTGTGGTTTGTGTGTGGGGTGCATGCACTTAACATGTGCCAAGAGGAAATAATATGTGGGCTGAATGAAGAAGGATATATGCCATACTAACTTGTTTTTGTTTGTACTCTCTTCTCTTTCCCCTAAGCCTGTTGCAAATTACCTTTGAAACTAATAGTAGTCTACTAAGCTGTTCAATTTTTACTGCTTTTTCTACTTTTCCTAGATTTTTATATGTGCATTTCAAAGACCTCCTGTCAGCTTCTGCAGAGGGATTAAGGTGTATTGTTTTCCATTCCTTATTGTCTTTTGGGTTTTTCTTTAAATAAAGATGATTCATCGGTGAAGAAAAGTTGATTGCTAGATATTGCAACTTTGATTTGTCTAGATGATAGCACTACGAGATTGCTTGCCCTACCCTGCCAAGAACCAAATCCTCTGAAGGAGGAAAATAATTCCTTCACCAGCTTTATATTTTTGTGTATCAAATCAGGTTTGCCTTTACTTTTGTATAGGAGATTAAGATCCTGCTGGGGAATGACAACTTTGAACTGTTTACTGTTAATTTGGAAAATATGTCTTTGGAGTTTGAAGGCAATTATGCTCTTACATTTGCCTGAATCACCCAGTATTATTGGTGTCCATTCCTATAAAAACTGTTGAATGGCAGGGGCTGAATGCTGCAAGTGAAGGAGTTGCATACAGGCCATTTCTCCCTTCTCCCCACCAAAATATTAATGTTTTAAAGCAAGCATCAATTTACAATTATTTTGGCGTCGCAGCCAAGCACTAGACCTTCATGAAATGTTAATAATTTAAAAAATTTCTGACAATATAAGACTAGTAGTGACTGCAACGCATAGTAAGCTGCATGGACATGTCCTGTGAGTCTTTCCGTTACTGATTTGTTCCCTATTGCTCTAATGTGGATGTTTAAATACTGCAAAGTTCCATGATCATTAACAAAGCAGCAAAGGGAAAGGCTCTTACCACATACTAGCTCTACAAAGTGGGCAGATGGAATTAAATCTGGAATTTAGTTCTTTTTCTTTTCTTCTTCAAGAGATAGGTATTTTTAATGGTAATGGGCATTTTTACTAAAAGGTTGTAAAACATTCAGGTTGGAATATGTTAAAGAAACAGATCAGAAACCAAGAAATAGAGCTCATAAGCAACTGAAGTTCTGTTAATTTCTAGAAGTTTTGGTGTGCTTAAAGCAAGAGAAAGCACAATATTGCTTTGATTTTTTTCTATGTTTTCCCCATGAGACAGAGTTTTGTTGTTGTTGTTGTTGTGTTTTTTTTTTTTTTTTTTTTTTTTTTTTTTTTTTTTTTTTTTTTTTTTTTTTTTTTTGGTTTTTTTTCATTAGATGTTTAAGGTATACTCTGTCCCCTTTTTCTGATAGCTATCAGTGTGAGTCAATCTACCCCTTGGAAAAGGCATTAATGAGGCATATCCATTCTTTCTGACTCATCTGGCACAGTATAAACTATGTTTTGCTGAAGTTTTGGTTCTCTATGCGTAATCTCCATGCTGATTCATGTGAATTCAGTTCTCCTCCTGCAGGGACTGCATTGCAATATGCCTAAAGCTAATGAGTGTTGGTGGAAGAAGAGCATGTATGTGGCCAGTTAGCATTGCACAGCTAACTTGCCCCGGGTGTAACCCATTTGTGCCCAGGTCTTTGAGGAGCTCATGGCTCCAAGGTCATCAGAGCCCAGCAAGGCACTTTTGTGAAGCAGGTGGCCCTGTGGACTCCACCTCTGGCAAGAGTGGCCACACAGGCTGCCTGGCCTCTCACAGCACTGGCAGCAGCATGGCCGTGTGCTTTGTAAGAAACAAATTAAGTTCTTCTTGGTTACTTCTTCTGAAGTAGTCTTTGAAGGAGTGGCTGAGGAAATGGGAATTTAGGCAGGAGATAAGGAGGCTCAAGGGTGACCTTGCTCTCTACAACTACCTGAAGGAAAGTTGTAGCCAGATGGAAGCTCGTCTCTTCCCCCAAATAACAAGTGATGGGACCAAGAGGAAGTGTCCTCAAGTTGTGTTGGGAGAGGTTCAGGTTGGACATGCAGAGGAATTTCTACACTAGAAGGGTGGATAAGCATTGGAACAAGCTGCCCAGGGAAGTGGTGGTCACCATCCCATGAGGTATTTAAAACATGTGCAGATGTGGCATTCAGGGATGTGGTTTAGTGTTGGACTTGGCAATGCTGGGTTAACAGTTGAACTTGATGATCTCAGCGATCCTTTCCAACCCAAACCATTCTGTGATTCTAAGTAACCTAAACTGCTATTTCAGAAAAGGTGGCAACAATTGCAGTTCCTGGCAGTCTGATCCTGGGCAACTTTGTTTTCATACTTGGTAGTGACATTTTTGGAAACTCTCGTTCCAGTGGTCTTCCCTTCCAGGTTCTGTGCAGTGTTTATAGGACCCAAATTGCACTCGCTTGGTGGCACTGCTGCCCTTAAGACCTATCATTTACTGAATGACATCTTCTGCTGCCTATCGCTTTTGCTAACAGATCTGGGGAAACCCTGGCCATCCTTGGGCCTTGTTTGTAGCTCTAAAATTTCAGGGAATCTCAAGAGGTGTGGAGGAAAAAGGTTTGTTAATTTTTCATTTTTCTTCCTAATTTCATAAATAACTGTATGGAGATATTTTGTGTTTATTAGATTAGGTGGAAATAGAGAAGTGCAGTCAGTGCTTTTCCTTGGTTATTTGTTTGTTTGTTTTCTTCTTGCACAGTTTATATCCTGTTTATATCCTCTATAGCACTGCTTGTTTGCTGTTGACAAGACTGTAGCACACTGTGGGGAGCTGATTCTGTGTGATTGAACATGGTAGATACTTGTTACATGACTATAATATTCAGGTTAGACAACACTTCCACTTTTCATGACTTTGTCTTTCCATTTCCAGTGCTCATTTCAGATTTTGTTTTGAAGGATTTATGGACAAAGAAGTGTCCATGAGAGGTTTTATGAGCTCTCCATTTTAGAACCAGGTATACAGTAAATTGACTAAAATAGTTTTTAAGAGTGACAAATACCTGAAATTTGAGAATGCCTTTTAGAACAAAACTAAGTTTTACAAAGAGAAGTGTTGTCGATCATATTGGGAGTTTTCTTTTTCTTTCTTGTCACTTTCTGTTTTGTTTTGACTTTGGGGTATCTTTTTGATTTTGTGCTGGAGAGTACGTTCCTTGTTGAAGTCCTGGTTCCAAACTCTTACAGAGATTAGTCTTAGGCTTTTCTCTGTGTGTTCTTTATGTTACAATATGTCTTTTTTTTTTTTTTTCCTTGTCTTTTCTTTTTTCCATGAAATATCTTCAGACCTGAAAATATTTTATGAGCAGTAGTCTTGGCGGAATCAATCAAATCAAGAAACTGTATTTTGCTAAAACAATGTAAATAAAGAAGTTTGGTATGTTCGTGTGCCAATATAAGTAAAAGTACATCATTGCAAGATGATCAGTTGTAGAAAAAAAGGTCTTGCTAGTTTAAGCATAGGTATTTCCAACAAAAATAACAGGGCATAACTGCCTGTGGGCAGTTGGCTTTATGTTTCTGTTCTGTAATATAAAATACATATAATAAAATTCAGCAGATTTCTTACAAAACTCCATCTTGAAATCAAATACTGATTTCCTGTAACAATGCAGCATGATTTGCTTCAAAATGAATTCTGTGGCTGGTTGCCAAAGCTGTCATGTAAGTGTTAAAACATGAAAGGTTAAACCCCTCTGAAGAGAGGGCGTGACAAAGCATGTCAAGTGTTTTATGTGGTCAGTCTGTCCCTCTACATCACATCGAGGAAGACCTCAGTGGCAGCACAGGGACCAGAGCTTGTAAGGGACCAGTCTGTGAGGGATAGTTGCACTCACTGTGAAGAGCATGTAGGCTGTGCTAGTTGAGCTGTGAAGTTACTGTTTTTTTGACTGTCCTAGTAGAGCTGAAACCACTTTCATCTAGGTAGGGGTTCAGTCTTTTTTGCCTTACACCCTCTTATATTTGTATGCAGTATGTGTGTTTGAACAGTGAAGCATAAACAGTTCCAAACCTTTGTTCAGAAAAGTAAGAAATAAGTAGTCATTGCAGCAGATGTTATTGTCTCTTCCCTGAGGGCACAGACAGTCATAACCCAAATTCCCCTTAATTATCCCAGTAATAGACATATGCACACACAGAAGAATCCAGAAATATGTACTTCTAGCTCAGAAAGCTCTGTCAGGACAAAGGAAACAGAAATGGAGACTGGATTTCAGATCCTGAAGGTTAGAATGGATTGTAAAAGTAGGTCAAGGAACCAGGGCAGGGCAACTTCTGCGATTGTGTGTGCCCTGCCTGGAGAGCAGTAGGCAGATGGTGGGGGCAGTCACTTTGTGCCTAGTGAGATAATCGATTGAAGATGAGGAGCTGGGTAGAAGGAAATAAGTTTACAGTCGGCTCATGCATTTAAAGTCAAGAAACGTATACTCTAAGTATGCTTGATTTTCTGTTTTTCCCATTAATAATAAATAAATTACTTACAGCCCTACCTAATTACCTTTAAAATTGTTCTGAAGCTATAATAGCTGTTCATAAAACGAATGCCCAATAAACAGGTGGTGAACTCTCTGGAAAATGTCAAGAGGGTTTATGGTCTTGGGATCTGTTTTATTAGATAAGTGGAGGAAAGCTCAAGAAGGTGGCAGACCTTCTAGATAAGGCTAGAGATACATATTTATTTCTTGGCCTCTGGAGTTCTCTTTGTAAGGAATAGCAAGCTTCAGAACTATATCAAGTTTTATTGGTTAGTAGAAGTAAGGCAGCTGGCTTGTTTATGTAATCTAGAGACCTCCAAAATGCTGCATCTTGAAAGGAACCTGTAGTTTTGAGGTTGCTTTGTCTTTTTATTCTGTTTTCTTTTTTTCCTTCTCTCCTCCCTATAAGCAAAGATGGGCTCTGAACTGCAGATGGAGGTCTGACATGTTTTTATGTTTCCAGAGGAGAACCAAATGTAGTGTGGTAAGACTTAAAAGAGGAATCTTTTAGTTTGTGGTTGCTGATTTAATCATGTTGGAAAACTTTGTAACTTCATCTTTTCTTTTGTAGAGGGTTGGATTGTGTTAACTAACCCTGCTTAAACAAATTTTTTTTTCTCCTTCTCAGAAAGAAGTGATGTTTAGTTTTCTTGAATCTTCCTGGATCCCTATTTCAGAAACTGTACAGGTCTTAATACTTAATCACTAATTCCAGAATGCCGATATTTTTCAATGTATTATCCAGTATTAATAATTTCTATAAGAAGTGTTTTTAATTTTCAATTTTATTAAAAATAAGGGATAAACTACTATAAATATATATATTTTATTTTCCCAGTTATGATGTCCACATACCCTTAATTCTGTACTCAGTCCTGGAATACATGTGTTCTATATCATAAGGGCTATGTGCCTTTATCATTAAAGTGCAATGCTGAGTATTGTAACACACCTATCTATCCTAATCCTTTCATTTCGCAGAGAAGCATTAAATGGTGTCAGCTGATGCCATCTTTTTGTTGTTGAACTAGTACTCTTCTTCCAGCATGTTGTGTCCAATCTGCTTCTGGTGTACTTGGTTTAGATTATTAGAGCCTTCTGGTAGCAAAGACTGTTAGATCTATTACATCCAGGACCCTCCTTAGCCTTGACATATACATGTTTGTACCATATATATGAAAAAGCAGACATGCCAACTATGTTCTAATCTCATTTGTAGGAGGATCAGGAATTTCACTGGAGCATTGAGCTAGGATTGTCTTGGCTTTTCAATTTTTATTTTATAGTACAGCTTTGTCTCTTTCTGTGAGATGTAAGAGACCTGCCTTTTTTTTTTTTTTTTTTCCCTCTGATTTGTCCATTTGACTAAGGTTCTTAATGCAGTATTTTGTCCTTCTTGTTTATTAAAAAGTAGAGAAAAACATCCTTCTGAGCTCTAATTCATACTGGTGGAGCATATATGTGCCTAGCACCTAATGTCATAATTCTTGGGTATTTTCTTGCTGCTTCTACGCAACTTCAACTCTGGAACCAAAATCCAGTGCTGGTACTACCTTTAAGCTCTACTCTTGTAAGATACATTAATAGTTTTTTTGTCTGCCCCTGTAACACATGATAAAGAAGGACAGCATTAGGAGCCATGAAGAAAGGGTTGATGAATACCCAGTGTTGACACGAGGCTATAACTGTAATGATTTCATGGTTAATGCATCCAACAGGAATATACCCATTGGGAAATGTCCATTCTGGCCTGTTTTGCAACAGAGCTAGGCTAGGATTAGAGTAAGAATTTGGTCCAAAATAAGTAAAAATAAAGCATGACTTTACAAATATGTGAAGAAAAACTTGCATCTGTGTGGGTTTTAACACTTTATACCAGAAATAGAACCACCAGGATTGTGGTGGAACTTCACAGTACTGCAGCCTGAGAATGCACAGAGAAGTTCAAGTGTAGCATGGGCTTCTCTCCGCTACAATGACAACTGGACAAGCCCTGATGTCTAATCTAGGGGTTTGTTTGCAGCTGTGTTTTCAGGAGTTCATCTGAGGAAAAAACCACCCATATATGATACCTCTTATTGTCGCTTTCATGTTTGTAACTATTGCTGCTTGCTACCCAGTATTTATTTATCTATCTATTTATTTTTAAACCTATTGATCAAAGTTATTTAAGACATGGAGTCATTGCACACAAATGCTGAGCAACACATGCCTTGAATAAGTCCTAGAAAAATAAGTTATATTGTTGACAAATTAAGCCTCAGCCCCTTTTTGATAAGCAAGGATGAGTTGTTATTAGTTTCAGAAGTAAGACAGCTGTTCTTTTGCTGAACTATCTTGATGACATCCTCTTTTTTGTTGGAACCTCTGGAATAGTGTTTGCACGTATTTCCTTCATTCTGACTGTGGTGTCTTTTTCCCTTTCATCTGCAGTCAGTCAATAACTTGCCAGCAAGGGTGTGTTTAATGCATTTGTGTGAGGAAAGAATACAGGGTGAAAGAGCTGGGAAAGGCTGATGATTGAAAATGTAAGGAAAAAAAAAAGTATAGACAAAAGTGAATTCTAAAAGATGCAACAGGCTCTGTCATGCCATTTTTCTTGCCTTTTTTTTCCCCAACAGAGAAAAATGCTTGTTTGGAGTGAAATTATTCTTCATAGATATATTTATAATACAATGGGAATTTTAAAATGAGAACTTAGCAGCCACATTGAATTGATACCAATGATACCCAGAAATTACTGAAAAAAAAAATCTTCTTTTTCTCAATCCTAGTTCTAAAATAGTTAGGGATTATGGAGTCCTGAAGCATCACCAAAAAGTGCTTACAAATCCACCTGAGTCCTTCAAGAGCAAATGTTGCAAATAAATTGCCAAAAGGGACATGCTGAATGAGTGAATGGGTGGATTGCCTCTTGCCAGCCCTGACACCTTGCTGAATAGTTTCCCCTGGGGCTAATGAGACTGTCACCAGGGCAGCAGGGGTGAGGCAATGGAGTCAGCATGGCAGAGAGAATTCTGACATGTGTCGCTGCCTTTGAAGAGGATAGTAATGTAACTTGAGTATCACAGGAAGAGATCTAAGGCTAAAATCATTGTACAGGTTCAGGAAGATGGGGATTATTTTAACATCCTTAGATTAGTTACATTTAATTATAAAATAACTTTAGCATGCAGAAATGCATCTTAGTTTTCTTCTGATAAGATTAGTGAATTTGTTGTACTGATGCCACCCAGAGACTTCTGTTAATATTGCAAATCTGCTAGTTTTCAACTATGGTGGTACTGTTGCTGTTGTCATTTGTGGTATTATTATTGTTGCTGTTGTTATTTTGCCAGCAGAGTTTCTTCAAGAAGATGGTACTGTGTATACGTTTAACTTTGTGCTCACTATTTCCAAAAAGGTCATTGTGGCATAAGGTGTCTCATACATAGACCATAAACACTGCTGAAATTTTTAATATCTCTTTTAAGTGAAATTTGGAGATCTTTATTGTCTTTTAACTTTGTTATTTACCATTCAAGATCACCTCTGAATTTGGTTCAAAACATACCACTCCATTCCTTATTAGTCATTACTCAATTTATTGTACTGTTTACGGTAACTCTACTTTGAAGTGCTGAACAGTGAAACTTAGGTTAGAGAAAACTTCACAATTTCATTGCAAGGAAGTGTAGAGCTCAACCCTTGGCAAGTCCTTGGACAATGTAAACCAAACAAGCTGTGGCCTGTTGGGAAAATACTAAATTTAAAGTAAAACAGAGAGAGATTTCTGGTCTTTCTTATTTTTTTTTTTCTTTTCTTTTTTTTTTTTTTTTTTAATGAGAGTATCTAATGTTCTCCTGCCCAGCTTTGATTGTTAGCCTCCTTTGTCTTTAAACCTCTTTAGGAGACTCCCCTGACCTTTCCTGAGAGCTGAGGTGATTTTGGTGTTTGCTTTGCTGTAGATTTATGAACCATGACAAACTTTGTTTCATGTTAAATCTGAGCAATTAACTCCCCATGCCCCTAAAACCTGAATCCCCAGGAAAACCCATGGCTCGTGATTCCCCAGCATGTGAAAGAGCTGTAGCTTTCTCAGAAAGATTTTGTTCATTTTCTGTCCTTTAGTTACATGGATGTTTCTTTTGGGAATGTTTTTGAGTTATAGGGCTGGCAGTTTTCAGTCCTATAATGGCAACTAAAACTGTTTCTCGCTGATTTTTATTTTTTTTTTTCCTAAGAGTAAGTTTGTCTTAAATGTACTAAAAGGACCCAGCATGTGTTGGAGACTGGCTGTAGTCATGACTTGATGTATCCCATGACAGGTTTTTGTGGACAACTTTAAGTCTTAGATTAATAACCACAAAATGGTAAAAATGCCTACTTAATTCTAAAGAAAAAAATAAAATCTAGGCTGAAGGTGTGTTTGAATAAGTGTTTTTGATATCAGGAGTAAGAAATCAATAATGGGCTTGGTGTTTTACTGTGTTGCACATGGATTGAGGGCAGAGGAAAGGGAGGAGAATTCCAGGAAGTGGAGAGTTAGAATTGGAAGGGAATTTGTCACCTGTGATCAGCAAACAATATGATTAGCCTTGTTTTGGCAGGCAGTTTAATTAGCTTACACACTTATTTATGGTACTGCTATAGTATACAAAATGTACAGCTATGTTATTTTTTAAAGCTTGTCATGTTGTGTCTGCATGGAAACTATTAATAAAGTGAAATTATAACTGCTTTGTACTTTGCCGTTATTTTTTAATTGGAAAAATAATTTATACACCTTTAATTGCTTATTATGAATTTTTGACTCTAACTTGATACCTCATAGCAAAACTGAAAAGTCTTGTTTCACCTATGAATTTTCAGCTAGATTTTGCTATTTTGGTGAAAATAAGTTTAATTGTTCTGATAATTATATAATTCTTCTGTAGCATAACTCAAAGCAGAATGTCACCAATAAGCTCATACTCTCATAAGTGGACATTGGTTTGTTTGCTTGCCTTTTTTATTTTTTAAATTTTTTTTTTTAAGGACACTGTTGCCTTCCAAAAATGTTACAAAGTTGTAGCTTTGTATCAGACACGCTTATTCCTGGGCAACACATGATGCCAGTGTGACACATGAAATACAGTTTCAGAATGTTTGCTGAAATAAAGGGAAAAAAAAAAAAAAAAAAAGGCCCTTAACAGCAATTTACTCTCCCNAAAAAAAAAAAAGGTCTCTAACAGCCATTTACTCTCCCTGAACTTATTCCCTCAAGCAAGAAGACTGCTGAATGCAACAAAGACAGGATAAAATAATTTATATTTTGGAGCGATAGAGAGGACTCAGATTTCAGACAGATTTCTTAGCAAGTCCTCTCTTGTTCTCTAGCCTGGACTTGCCTTGCTCTCTTGCTCCAAACCTAGAAATGATCTCAATCACCTGCTTGCTGTACCTTGAAGCTTTATTGTGTCTTACTGAGACAGCAGGACAAGTGGAAGGAAGTTGAGTCTTCGAATCTCAGTCTTTCCTATAGCCTTCTGGCAATGGAATACCTCTGACGTCCCCGGCCTCCCCATGCTGTTGGAAGCTACTCCTTTCCTCTTCTTTCAGGAGTCTAAGGGTCTCACTTGTCCTACCAATACGAGGCTGAGGTAATTCCATTCTCAAGTGCTTCCCTTGTTTCTCTCTCAGAGACTGAGACTTTCACCACGGGTCTGGCTTTATCTGTGTGCAGATCTGCTGGGGAACCAGTGGCATTCTCAGCTTTACTTACCTGCATGCAGCAGTACAAATTTGAGTGTCACTATATTGGTAACCTGATCTGTACTTTGTCAGTTTAGTAGATTTGTTTGTGTGTGGTTCTGCAAGACTGTTCCTCACAGGCAGTAACTCTGGGCATAAGCACAGGCTGAGGGAGCTCTGGGTGCTGTGGCTTCAGTCTTAAAGAGTGCAAATTCCTTGTATGTGTGCAGCAGCACTTCCCATGGCTTGTGTAACCATTTAGAAGGGGAACATAGCAGACAAGGGATTAAACCCATGTCCTGAGCTGTCCTTCCAGCCCATTTTGCGACTTCTGCCCACTGGTTTGGTTGAACTCCCATGATGGATATTCCATGCTTTTTTTTAAAAGCCTTGATTTTTTTCCATGGGATTTTTATTTTTTATCTTACCAGTTATTTATCAGTATTATGATTTTGTCTGAATTTCTGCTACTTTATAAAATGCTTTTGCATCCATTTCTGTCCAAGTCACAGTGCTTAATGCAAGGCAAAGTAGCCTCTCTGCATTTCTCAAAACTGACAGCTGTTACAGATTGTGATTTTGTGTATGTATGTAGTTTTTTATCCTGTGAAGACTGAGTGGATGTTCTGTGTCCTTATGGGAAATGTTTAATGAAGGTTTTAGATAAACTTAATTGCATTTAACTGTGGTGGTTTTTTTTTTTGTCTTTGTCTAGTGAGATTCTTCATGATTTACCTCTGAATTTCTTAATCTTCCTGTCCTACGTAATTTCTTAACTTTTTTAGAACGTCACAATTGATTGTTTCATATGTAATGCACAACTGAGAAGTTAAGGTTGTAAAGTCAAGTACAAACAATCTTAAGAAACATCTCTTTTAGACTTGCCTATGTAGCCTTATATATAAGTATGTATAAGGCTACACAGGCCCAAAAGGTATATTTGTGTGTATCTTGTTTTTCCTCCTTCAGAATCCTGCTAGATTTTATGCACAGCATCTGCAGTAACAGCTGATGGCAGCTGTAATCATAGTTATCTGTGGCCACAACGCCTTCCCCCACCCCACTCCCCACAGTGTTCAGGTCCTGATTTAAGACCCTATCCAATACAGATGGAATCTAAGGTGAATTTGGCTACAAGTACTGCAGAACATGCACAAACTGACATTACAGGCCTGAAATTGCCCAGATGCATACAGACTGTCATTAAAAATGCAGAAGTTAGTTTTCTGACACTCAAGTGATTCTACTTCACTGTTCCATCTGTTTTTCCAAAGTATATGATGCTGCAGCTTCTGCACAGTGCCTTTAATGGTTGTCTGCAATGGCTGAACACATTTTGACGCAGAATAACAGTTTTCTCCTGGGCCCATTCCTTAGGAATAGGTAGCCCACTCATGCTGAAACTTTAATATTTAGATTAGGAACAAATTATCCTGAAACAGGCACCAGACATGGATTATATTGCATCTCAGACATTTGCAAAAGGAAAAATGTCCTCATGAGTGGAGAAGAGAGTTCAGAATGGATGTTCTCAGCCCAAGCTGCTACTGATAACGCCAGTATCATAATTATACTGCTGCAACACCCTCAAAGGGGGGTGGTTTTGTCTCTAAATATTTCTAAATGGTTATACCATGTGCTTACCTTTTGTCTTTCTATCAACTGTTTCACATCTGTAGTCTTCAAATAGTTCCTGTTGTGCCATACATACCTGGCCCTCTTCATCTTTCACATATGTTGTGGACCACTGCTTTGTGACTACATTAAAAA
>VXAU01003114.1:57631-99689 GCA_013399695.1 Formicarius rufipectus | reverse complement strand
AAAAAAAAAAAAAAAGCTTCAATCAGTATCTCTAGAATTGTGAAACTCTGGAAGATGAGGTTTTTATTTAACTGGACTTTTTTTTTTTTAATAGAGCCATTTGTGTTGTTATAGCAGCTTTATGTATTCTTTGTGTCTATTTAAAAAAAAATAAAATATAAAAAAAATCCCGCTCTGTTCCCAGAACACTGTGTTCATACAGCCAAACTGTTGTGTGATCAGTTAGTGATACAAATGCAAAAATAGCTACTAATAATGAAAATACTTAAGGATTTGGTGTGCAATTATTTATGTGTGTTTAAGTTTGAAAGTAGGAACAAGTCTATATCCTAAATACAAGTAATGCTCCATACTGATTCTCAGCAACTCACCCACTTGCCTACCCTGCTTAATGTAGTACTAAATTAGTCTGAGAAAGGCAGGTGAAAAAACCCAAAACTTTAGTGAATGTCAAGCATTTTTCCTTTTTCATCCCTCATTTCTGTACCTTTCTATTGTTAGAAGTCCAATTTGTTTTTCTCATTGTTTTTCGTTTTATTGGATCCTTTTGTAAAGAAAATATATGACTAAATAAATAGCTAACTAAATAAAACCTCTAGTCCTCTGCTGCTTCTGCTTCTTTCTGCATGGAAAAATTAATCAGACTTCACTTGAGTATGGACCAGTGAATTGCAATTGTGGCGTTTCCCTTAGGAGGAAAAACACATCTGGCTTACAAATCAGATCAAAATATTGATACTTCATTCGAGTGTGCATTGGGTGGCTGCTCCATACAGGCCTGTGTTATGAATTACATGGCATGGTGGTGAAAGTCTCCAGTGTTTTCTTAGAGGACCATACAGAGAAAACTTGCAGCCACACAGTATCTGCAAATTTAGTGGTGGCTACAAAATGCACTACAGCTATAACATTTATAGTAACAGTTGTATTTCTTGATTGTTTTTAGAAATTGCCCCTTGGTTACACGTGTTCAAAGCAGAAGATGCTGTGGACTTCTCACAGTTAACATTTGATCCAGGACAAAAAGAACTTATTGCTGGAGCAAGGTGAGAAATCTATTTTTTTTTTTTTTTCATGTTGCATCACATTGGACTTTGCTCTTTGTTGGTAAGTAATATTCAGGCAAATTCCAATATCAGTCCTATGTCCGATATCAGCTTGCTCTCATGTGACTTCTTTGCCTTCTTGACCCACTAAACTGAGTGTTGGATATGTTTATTTCTCTTTTCCTTGATCAAAGAGTTAAAAGATGGATTGCCTGGTATCAAGGTTCATAATATCTTACACTAAGCTCATTTTTAAGAGGACTGTCCTGGAGTACACGAACTTTGGATGCATACAGTAGGATAGGCAGATGCTGTATGACATTGTGACAAAAGTTATCATTACATGAAAACTTATAATGATCCCAAATTTGTCTACACAATATGGTTCTTTGTTGTTGAGTGATTCTAATATTTATTTACTACAATGCCAGAAGCAATCTTTTGAAGACTGCAAAATTAGTGGTAAAGTTGGTGTTCATCATAGTTTTAGCACAGTAGGATAGTACTTTGAAAACTGTGATCAGTGGTAACACTCTTAGATGTCAGCATTGAAGCAGTGACAGCCCTTGAGCACCATTTTTTTTCCTCTTAGCACTTGAAGTATAGTAAAACACTTTCGTTAGCAAAAAAAGAAAAAAAAGAAAAAGAAAAAAATGTAACCATCTAAAATTATTATTCAAACCTGTCTTCTGATTTTATTTTACCCTTGAATTAACAAAGCTCTAGTTTCTTCATTTATGTTAGGTTTAGCACTGGAATATACTTCTATTTCCAAATTTCTTACTTAGTTGAAAATGAGATTCAAAATGCAGAGTCATAAAATACACTGCAAGAAAACTTTTTTCTTTTTCTGTGGACCAGTGGAAGTCGCTTCTCTAGAGGGCAAAAGTTTCTGAGTGTGGAGGTAGGTGTGTGTGTTTGTGCCTATATATATATATATATGACCCACATGAAGTGGGATATTCTATGCACTCATGTTGATTATTTGTAAGCTCTCAAATCTGTAGGGACAGTCAGCATAAGTTTCCTGAGCCTCTTCCCAGACCTATGGAAATGTGTGTTGGATAAGTGCACTCTGTACAGATCTCAATAGCTGTTGAAAAAAAAAAAAACCAAAAAAAACCCTTCTCACTTTTTTTTATTCTCCATGCTGTTAATCTTGCATCCAGAACTCAGCAAAAAAAAAAAAAAAAAGAAGCTTGTTTAAATTTGTGCTTTTGAGGAAGCCCTTACAGTCACTATGAGATAACTTTGGATGACTTTGTTGAGTCAGCAGTGACTACAAAAAAGTGCCATCTGTCAATTCTGCCTTTTGTAAAAGATCCAATACAGTTAAAAGAATAATTTGGTTTCTCAATGTTAATGCTGTTTCAGAGCTTCATAAGTCTTGTTCTGACTAAAATTGCAAAATTAAAAATATTCAGTGCTTTTAAAAAAATTACCACAGATTTTCTTTTCCCAGAGTTCAGTATAGTTGGCTATTACTTGTTTATAGAGTTTATTCCATTTTCCTTTCCCTTATTGAATATAGAATGCATTCTCATTCTAAATTTTAAACCTTTTCCACAGTGCTGTTGTGTTTGGCTGTGGAGACCTGCTTTAAAATGACTGCACTTGTCAGCAGGTTTCTCTAATTGTACATAGTAGTGATATTAGTATTTCCTTTTCACTACACGCTTTTCTGTTCTTAAAGCATTGTGCCAGACTATATGGTTGAAGTTGTCATATGTCACAGAGTCCTGGATTCAGAGACTAGCAACCAATTGTCAGGTGCTGTAGTCCCAAATTTTGAGTATTGGTTTTACTGATTATGCAGCTTTTTCATGTAGCCCCCGCTGCATGTCAGACGAATCTGTTCACTGTGAATATGATGCTGAGTTTTCTGCTTATTTGAAGAATGGTTTTTGCAGCCTTCATAGTGTCAGCTGGCTGTCCTGGTGGTTTTTTTCCTTAATGCACTGGTTTTACTTAGCTTTTTACTTAGCTTTCACCCAGGGCCATCTGAATAGGGTAGTAATATTACCATACTTGTGCTATGGCTTGTGGACAAAATTTTAGTACAGTTTTCTTGTGCATCTGCCTCACTGGATTCATACTGGCTCTTCAAAGAGCCATTTGAAGCATTCATTTTCTGTCTGAAGCCACAAATGTGCTCTCATAAAGACAGTGAAGAGAATGCACAGTTAATTCCTCCTCTCTTGTGAAGTATTTCTTGAAATACAGTTATTTCTCTAAAATATTCCAGGGGTTTTTTTTTCTATTCTGGTACTAACATTGAAGTACTGAAAAATCAGTAACCATGTGTAATATGATTTCAGTAACATCCTTTCCTGTTCAGTTGTGAAAATGATAATTTTTAGCCCTCTAAGATGATTTTCTTTTTGCTGCCCAGTGACTAGAAGGAAAATGTGCAATGTGGCACGTGACAAAGTACAAATAAACTTAGACTATAAAAAAGAAAACAAATAAACCAAATAAAATTAGACTGATTTCCATTGCCAAGAGAGGTACTGCCATTATGATTTACTTGTCCAGCATCCAAACAAAACCAGGGTTATTGTGTTTGTGTGGCAAGCCTTGGGTGCTGGAGGGGGCTACAGGGTTGCAGGTTGAGATGCAGTTGGAAGCTTCAGCTAGAAGCTTTCCCCATGCCAGCCAGCTCCAAGAGGGACCTGCCACTGGCCAAGGCTGAGCCCATCAGCGATGGTGATGCCTCTCTGATAATGTATTTAAAAGGGAAGAAAAGTTATTGCACAGAAGTAATGTTGGCCACAGAAGAGAGGTGTGAGAGGGAGCTCTGCAGACACCAAGGTCAGTGAAGAAGGAGGAGGAGAAGGTGCTCCAGACACTGGAGCCAAGATTGCCCTACAGCCCACAATGCAGACTGTGGTGAGACGCCTTGCAGCTCATGAAGATCCATAGGGGAACAGAGATCCACCTGCAGCCCATGCAGAGCAGAGGGATGCCCAAAGGAGGCTGTGGCCTCCTGTCAAGCCCATGCTGGAGGGGACTCCTGACCCCATGTGACCCCATGGACAGAGGACCCCACGTTGCAGGTTTGCTGGCAAGAATTGTGACTCATGGAGTAACCAGGAAGTCCACATGGACTTCACTCTGTGAAAAGGATCCATGCTGGAGCAGTTTGTGAAGAACTTGGAAAACATCCACTTTGGGCAAGTTCCTGAAGGACTGTCTCCCATGGGAGGGACCCCATGCTGGAGCAGGGGAAAGAGTCCTCTCCCTGAGCATGAAGCAGTGGCAGAAACAAATTGACCATAACCCTATTCCCCTATATCCCTGTGCTGCTGGAAGCAAAGAGGTAGAGAATCAGGCTTAAACTTAAGCCTGAGAAGGAGGGGTGTGGAGGAAAGTTTTCTTATGATTTCTTTTACTTCTCTTGTCCTGCTCTGATCTTGACTGGTAATAAATTTAGTTAATTTCAGTTTACTCTGTTTTTCCCATGATAGTATTTGGTGAGTGACCTCTCCCTGCCCTTAGCTCATGAACCTTTTGTTGTATTTTCTTTTCCCAATCCGGTTGAGGAGGAGAACGATAGAGCAGCTTTGGTGGGTACCTGGCCTCCAGCCAGTGCCAACCCACCACGTGCTTGCCCCTCTAGGCTTCTGCTTTAGTGGGCTGGTGGTGCTCTAAACCAGCAGAATGATTTGCACAGCCAGGAGCTCTGTCCTGGCTCAGTTGCAGTTTATAATTGTGGGGTTTTTTTCCCACCTTAATGGAATTTAGTGAAGTCTTCACAAATTTCCACAAAATAATTCTCAAATATTTCACAAAATTATGTGAAAATTTCACACAATTGGAAATTCTTAAATCCCTTTTCCATTACTGATATTCCCTACAGGTGGTTGTTTTTCATTTGTGAAGTTCTACAGCCTCTAAACAAATTTAGGATTTGCTTGCCTTAGCAAGAATGGTAGCAAAGATCCCAGTGGAAATCCAGACTGCATTCCTGTTGGGAATTGCCAAGGTCACACAGCTACGTGGAAAGATAGATATGATCATATGATGCTTCAGAGGGTATCTCCTAGAGTATCAGAGAACTTTTGATCTTGTTGCACAAGGTTCTTGGGAGGCTCTAAACTGTAGTAGTGTGTATTACCCTGTGTATATATGCTTAAACAAATTAACTGAAACTAGCTAGAAATGTAGGGAAGGACTTCTAAATGGCAAGTGAAAAGGGCTGCTGGAATTGTAGTGCAGGATAACAAGGGCTGAGTGTGTGCACAGTACCTGCCCGTAAATCCATCAGCATGTACATCTGAGGGAGGAAGTAGCGGTATGACCTACACAGTAGTGTTGGCAGAAAACCAAATTAGTTTAAGTTTGCCATGGGTAATTTAGTCAAGAAACAATGAGCTTTGTCACATTTTGCCAGGGCAAACAAAATAAGAACAGAAATAATTCTGAGATAAAGATCTCCAAATATATGCAAGGGACATTATTGCACAATATTTGCTATAGCAGGCAATAACTGTGAAGGTAATTACTAGACCTATATTGCCAAGATTAGTCTTACCTGCCCAGTTTGGGAAATAAAGATGGTTTTCTGGTATTTATGGACATTCTGCAGTTGCTATGCAAGAACCAGATTGTTTACAATTGTATCTGCCCCTCTCTCCCCACCAACAGCTTCCACAGGTTGTCTTCTAGTCCTTGTGAGAAGGTTACTGCTTCATGATAGTTTCCTTTTGTTCTGCAAAACAACCAGTTCTCCTGTAGGTCTTGAGTTGGTAAAGTTGGAGTCTTGTGGCCTTGTTTCAATTTCCTTACACCATCTGCAGCAATCTATGAATGGTACCACTCCAACACTAGTATGTACCTTCATGTTAATTATCCAGTTCACGTTCCCATGAAACTGTATCTTTAAAATTTGCCACAGGCATTGTTCTAAATATCACATACAACCTGGCAGATAAAAATAAATGAGTTGTACAGCAATCTGAAACCTTCTTGGGAATTCATTTGTTTTCTTAAAAAAACCCAACCCATATGGCAGGGCAGAATTTACTTTTATAATTAAGTGGCATCAGTGAAGGATTACTCTCGGGCATTAACTCCTCAGTAAGCTTGAGGAAATGGGAGACTGCTTATTTATCTTACTCTGATGAATCCTAATAAAATATTCAGATGAATATTTCTCTGTGTTACTTGGTGAACTGACTTAACATTTATTCAAATATAATGATTTTTGTATTTTGAAATACCTGTAAGCATGGAGAATCACAAATTTCCCCAATAAGAACTTTGCCTTCTTCTGCTGTGTGAAAGTGCTTTGCCATATGTTTCTTTAGAAAGGTCAATTGAAGGGGGAAAAAAACAGATTAGGGGAAGGATGCAACAGTGTCTGAATTGCTCAGGCAAATTGTGCAATGTTTTTTTTCTCCTCATTTCCTGACAATGCACTTAACACAGAGTAGCTCTAGTTTTTATAAATGGGAAGTTGCCAAAAGTGTTCCATCCATTTTGGCAAAATGAGAGTCAACTAGAAGCATGTCTCAAACCCAGTAGGTTAGGGGGAAAAGTCGAGATTCAAGATAATAAGTTATGTTTTCCTTTTAATTTTAATTTGTTCTTTTTTCCTTAATGGTTTTATTCAAACCATGCAAGAAGAATTAAGCCTATTTTTAAAGGGGAAATGAAGTTCTCCTCTTTTCCCAAGCCTCTTTTAGTTTGAAATTATGAACTGGTAGCAGCCTAGCGCTAATTTTTATTTATTTTTTAAATTTATTTAATTCAAGTTGGGCTACTTCAGCTATACTTCTAAATTATATAGTTACTGTCAGAAATAGTTCTCAAAGCTATTCAACTTTCTTTAATTGACTGATATATATTTAGACACATGTGACATTATTTTTTAAGCAGACCTTCCTAATAATGATGTCTTTCTCCCGTATGTTCTCCTGCAAGTTAATTAAACTTGCTTTTTAGGATTATAACTTGCTTTGAGGTGGCTTATTGCCTCAGTCACTCCTTATCTTGCTGATGAAGGACTCTAACAGTATGCCTTCTCACTTAATTAGATGTGTGTTTGGGAACGTTAATTTGAACCATTACCTCTACTTGCCATAATAACAGAAAGGCAAATTAAAGGATTCATTAAGAGTGGCTTAAGAATCTCTAATAAAGGATATAAATAACTGTACAGGTTTGTTTCTGGCTGTTGTCTGCTCCCAGCAGGAGAATGAGAGCTTCTTGTTAATGAGATGCTCTGAGGGCTACATAGTGGGAGAATATACAGACCCCGGGAAGTAGGGCTGTATGCTTTGAACATCCATGTGGGTATCATTGCTCATTTAACATTTGGTTCAGAGTAATCAATGTCTGTTCTTCCACTGATTGAACCAGGTTAATCTCTAATCTAAAGTATGGGTAGGTGTTAGATTTATGAGAAATTACTTTGCTACCTCTACAGAAAGAGAAAGGTCTTTCTTCTGCTACTGCTTCTCTTTCCTGCCTTTCTAAACAGGTCCTGAATATTTCTAAAAGCTTATGCTTTATATGTCTCCTACGCTTGCCTGGTTCCACTTAGCAATTTTCTCCTCCTTTGTACCAACACCGGCAATATTCTGATTGCAGAGTAGCACTAGTCAGTTCACTAAGTCCACAAAAATCACTGGTTTTCTTGTGCTGATTTATTATTTTGCATTTTAATTAGAGTAGCTAACATGATGCATCATCAGAGGAGCCATGGACTTGACTCAAGGTAAGATGAAAAGAGAAATGACAGGGGTAAATGGAACTTCTTTGGCAGACTTCTATTTCAGTGTAAGCCATCATTAGAAATTAGAGGATTGGTGTTTGAAGGTACTTGTATTTAATTGAAGTCATGACTTAATATATGCACATTTGATGTGTGCTCAAAGTAGTACATGTCCTGCTGCTGAATATGGCAAATTATGTCCACTGTTGGTTCCTGTTTGACCATGTTCTCATGTCAGTTAGCTGCTCCTTCCTTTTTCAATGAGTGTTAGTCCAAACACATGGTTTCTGTCCTATACTGCCAGCAATTTCCTCCTTGCTGAACTTGGTTACATGTGTGTTCCTTTACAGCACTGAAATGCAGGGCAGGGAGCTATTAGCTGGCCAGAGGCTGACAGACATAGTATTGAAGTCCCAGAGAAATACCATGTGGAGATGCAGTCTGGTCGGTGAAGGACCCTGCCTCTGAAACTTTGGTGCTTTGCATGAGCTCCTTACATCACCCTTATGGATTGAGTGGCTGCACTCATCTTGTGAGAGGGCTGCTCAGGTGCTAAGTAGGTGTGTTGGTCTTAGTCCTCATTCCAAGTGTACAGTCAGAAAATTTAACAGTGCAATGATGCATACTGTGCACTTCTCAAAGTCTGATGGGAGCAAGACTGCATTTTATATAGAGATTTGTTCACTTCGTGTGCTTACCTTGGTATGAATCCTGCTTCTGAATTTTCCTTTCATGGAAGGAAAGGGCTCTGTGGGAAACTAATGACTCTACCAGAGGACTATAGCATGATCACAGGAGGAAAATTCACGGCTGCATTTGAAAATTTTGGTCATCGACCATAGATTCTTCTTCCTTTTAATACCTTTAGCATTAAGGTGATCACTTACAAAATTTTTGATCATTTTGTTGTTTACTTAGCCACATTTAAATTTAGTTTCAAATTAATCTTGAAAAGAAACAGAAGATTAATATGTTGAACAATGAAATGGTAACACCACCACATTGAATTTGCATGGCCCTTAATATGAGTGCATACTGTACAGTATATGCAATACCTGCCAAATTGTAAAGACTGGAGGCATGTACTTTGACATATGTGTTACAGCAATAAAAATGTTAAAGATTTGATTAGCTGCAAGTTAGGAGAGACAGGATTATGATTTTGGTTAAGGTGATATTTAAGGATAAAGTTGAATCCAACAGCAGCATAAAAAATAGTTGAATAATCTCCCAGACTCCTTGGTAGTAAAATATAATATTCAGAAAAATCCTTGATCTTCATGCACTGAAGGCAGACAGGTGACAAATATTCCAAGACCATTGCCAGCTGGGGAACCTGAATGATGTGTGTGGGAAGCCAAGGCCAGCAGGAGAAGGTGTTAATGTGTGTTTGAGATGACATGGCAGGATGAGACTTCAGGAGGAGGGTGAGCTCCAGAGCTGAAGGGGCCACTGGTGCCTTTCTGGTTCTTCTGGAGAAGCCTGTGGCAAGAAATGTGTAGAAATGATGCCTGGCTGTTGTTGAAAATCTGTGCAGGAGTCCTGTGCTCTGGGATCTCCAGTCATTGCTGAGGCTGTATGAGGAGTCACAGGCAAGTAAGCACAGTAAGATTTGCTGATCCTGAGGAGCAAGAATCAGGGAAGGAAATCAGATCTCAGAGTGGATTAATTTAATTTATAATGGGATTCTTTCTTAATTGACTCCAGTAGTGTTTTTCTTACTCTGTTTGACAAGCTCATTGTCTCACTGATCAGCCTATAACCACTTTGTCTTCCCTTTGCCCTTTTAAATGTTAATAAAACATGGTTAGTCTTCATTCCTCAAGAAAACCTGTAATTTTAGAAATTATTAGAAAAGAGCAATAAGAACAAGAAAAATAATTTCTATGTAATTTTTAGATTGAATTAACATGACCTGCTAGTCTGAAAATATTTATCTTTGAGCATATGCCGTTTCCACATCTTTAACATTTACCAGTAAGCCACTCATTCTCATTTGCGGAGACTTCCATTTCCTGCAAAATGTGGACAAAATATGTTTTTTTTTTTTTACTATTCTTTTTATTGTAATTTGACCATTTTTGTAAATCGTTCAACTAGACCACTTTGATTAGGTTTCTTTTATTTTCAGTATATCATCATTGTATTTTTCAGATATTTTTCCTAGGGTTTCTTACTATAAACAAATGCATTTTCAACATCATAATTTTTTTGTTTATATTATCACCTTTTTTTCTATTCTTTTTTTTTTCTTAATTTTACTTCCAATTGCTGATTTTACTACACTGCAGAATTAAAACTGACTTTCACAGAGATCTTCACACTCTTAGTTTTAGAATTGTTACTTTTTGCTTAATAGTTGAATATTGCAGAGCTCATATTTTTCATGGTCAGTCTTAATATTTTTTGTTTCCAGTAAATTAAATAAAATTTTCTTCTTTCGGGTGAAATTGTTTCTTGAAAGAAGTGAACTTAAAGGAATCTCTTATTTATTTCCAGGAGATTCGGCAGAATGTCTGGCTATACCTTGTGTTTCTGAGCTTGTTGCAAACCCTATTTATTGATTCAGGTTTTCAATTGCAGATGTGTGGGGGGGCTTGGGATGGGTTGTGGAGGTTTTTTGCTATGTTATGGTATATATTTTGCCATCTTATTTCAAAATCCTAGCCCTGAATCCATGTTTTCCAGAAATGTATGTGCCATCTTAATGTTCTTCTAATTCATGTCTGTCTTTAATGCAAGAGTATTTATTGTTCCAATCAGTTTTTATAGCTTACATTTTCACAGAGAAAAGGGTAAAGTGCTGGATTTAACAACCATCACTAACATGATATAGTTTGGAGTCTTTATGAGTTTTCACTTGCTTTTTAACACAAACTTGTTTAGTAACATACAGAAGATTAGTTTTATACTTCTATCTGTAGTCATACTGAATATATTCACTGCAATAGATTAAAATATGTTGTCATCAAGGAGGTGACTGGAGCATGCTTTTTGTGTACTTTCATTCGGTTCCCACTGATACCAGTGGAAGTCTTTGCCCTTGGGTTTGAGCAGGCTCTTGACTAGCAGGTTTTAATAATCATAGTTGAGCTAGAGAAAAGTTGTTCAGTGCCTTGAATGTAAAGCAAACTGCTTGTTGTCTGCTGGATCCATGAAGGAGTACAGGATGCTGCTTTATCGCAGTGTTAGTTGTGTTGTCTTCTCATTAAGTGTCCTTCTTTTTGCAGATTTATGTAACTTATTTGCTTGCCCCATTCATTAAGCACCAAATGGAAACAAATTTGCCAATTATTACCACCAGTGTCAAATCAGTTTAATTCTAGCATGCAAAGTTGTATTTGTCCTGCTTATTATCTCCATATTTGGAAGAGACAGGCCTGTGTACTAAGAGGTCTGTATCTGTGCTTCAAAAACGTAATTTCATTTATATTTCACGTCCTTTTTTGCCTTGAAACATAAATGCACTAGAATAAAGCTGACCAGAGGCTGAAAAATGGCAGTCCAGGGCATAATCTCACTAATGCATTGAAAAAAGTATCGTTGCCTATCTCGTGAGCAACACAGTGGCTCTGCATATGTAATGAAAATTGTTATTGTACTGCCATTGGTCCTTTGTACTGCCAGATTTATTATTTCTGCATTTCCTTTTTTTTTTTTTAATTGTCATGCTTAATATTTTTTTTTTCATATGTGTCCTTTCTGAATGAGTTCTCACATGTTAGAGTTACATACTTTAGAATGTTGAACTGTTGTATTTGTAGAGCTAAATGTAGTCCTGCAAGTTTTACAAAAGTGGGCCCATCTAGGTAGGAATAGCTCTGATTGCTCTCTGAGTGCTAGTTTGCCACTTATGCTAGCATTATTTATGTAGTCACAGTCATTCTGTGCTGTCCATTTGCCCAGTTTATGTTGCTAAGGTGTTATGTTTTACTGTCTCTTGCATATTGCTTTTCTTTCTATTCCATTTTCTTTCTGCTGGTTTATGAAGCTGAAAATAATATTTTAATTGGTTATTGGCAGCCACAGGAAGCTGAGAAATGTGAACCAATTAGCTCTGTCTCTTGACTCATTCACATGAATATAGACATTTTAGTTTCACTAGCACTTACAGGGTCAATTTTTCTAATGTCTAACACAATATATTAATGGGTTGTGCTCTGATGAGTAGGATACAAATCTCATATTCTAGGAAGAAAAAAAACAAGGAAAATGTTCAATCTCTGTTTTTCTTCAGGTTGGCACTATGTTTACACCTTTATTGGTTTAGCATTTTTACAATTTGGGACAATAACTTTTTAATAGGCTGGAATGATGTCAGAATGAAAGAGCATAAAAAGACATTAATAATTTGATAATATAGCCTTAAAAGGCCTCATCGTGGATACATCTTCAGTAGACATCTGAAGATGAAGTACACATACAGATTTAAATGACACTATTTTAAGTACTGACCCAAAACCTAGAAGTATGAGACCATGCTGTCTGCTCATATATTCTGCTACAGAGACTACATTTATTTGTAGGGTGAGACAGGGCATTTATGTGCCAATCTTCTGAATTTGATACCACTGGGTTAAGAAAACTGTTTATACCTGCTGAGGATGCAGTTCAATTTCTCTGAAAGATAAAAAGTTCTATTGTTTCTGTAAGTGAAAAAAAAAATAAAATAATTACAACAGCAGTGGAGTAGGTGTCTTATATCTGGAATAAATGAAGTACAGTGATGGATGTTGCAAGTATATATACACTGAGATGAGGAACGGACTAAGTGTTTATTTTCCCTGCTGAATAATTTTAAGCAAGAAAGGAAGGTATTTTTTTTGTCCTTACAGACAGAGTGGAGATGTGTTAAAAAGACCATAATGCATTGCTTCCTGGTGTTTGGTGAAAGTCTTTCAAATCCACTTGCATGTAGCTTGTTGGTGAAGCTTTGTATAAACACATTTCTGCAATGTACTTTTTTCTTTGTTTATCCACTTCAGATCTCTTCATAACTCAAACCCAAGTATTTTGCTTATTTCTTTGTGGTGATTTATCTGTGTTAGTAATAAATATTCTGTCTTTATTTTACTTTATCATGAATTCTTGCCCTTAACAGGCTGCCTCCTACATTTTGAGTAACTCCCTTTAGCAATACTCCTAGGAAAGACTAGTGACCTGATTCCTGTACACAATTTAAGTAGACTGTTTATGTGCTAGAGTGGATAAATAAATACATATAGCTGTTTCCCAGAGTCTATAAATTAAACTGGCCATGATAGTGATTGTGTTTCTGAATTAGACACAATTTGCCTTTGTTCCACTCCTCTTCCCTGCTGTCTCATTTGAAAATAAAATTAAGAAGGATGTAAACTGCAGGTCCTGGCCATCTGTGCCCATTAACAATACCTCATACCTCTTTGGAAAGTATTAGAGTTATTCTCTCAAAAAATGCAGCCTAATTCTAATTTTGATTACTCTTCTACCTGTTGCATGGATATAATATTGCAGATAATTTGTCAATATTGCAAATACACAGTTAAAGTTTAAACTTACTCATCTCTTTTTTTTGTTTGTTTCTTTAAGTGAATCTGTTAAAATCTTATAAATTGATGTTACAGATCTGTTACAAATAAATTAAAATTGAAGTAATTTATAATATTATTTTTTAAAAATGCCTTTTTATTTTCATCTCTAAAACATAATTACTCTTTAGTGGCACTGGAGAATCAGAAATAATTTAAGTAAAGTAAAACTAAGGCAGAAGAGGACTGAAGCATATTATTTCTGTCAAATTGTAGTAGGAATAAACAATAATGAAGAAGAAGAGGTATGAGAAGAAACTAAGAAACAAGGACAAAAAAATGGTGCATATGGACATGGAATATGGACATGGAATATAGAAAGGTGTTATTCAGACCTAGTATCCCTGTGTTAAAGAATGTGATGAAATCAACTCAAAGATGGTGTGATATTTGCGTATTTTTGTGAGGGTCATGGACTGACACCATGAGTGCTACCAAAACGCCTGGTTTATCAGAAGAGGAGCAGTAAGACGGCTGCTTTAACCCAATAGAAGCAATATATTGGAAGGAGTGGTGATAGCACACACATATTGCACCAGTATGTGCTGAGGAAGTGCTTCACATCTCTGGGGCACCCTCACCTTTCCGTCTCCCAGCACCTCCTTTCCCCAGGTTCCAAGCAGTGCCTTTGGATCACATCTTGTGGTGTGCCCTAACTCCTCCCAAGTTCTGTAACTATAGTGATACTGTTGTTAAGAAAAGGTGGAGTGAGAAGTATTTTTGCAATAAACAGAGGGGCTTTTGAAAATTATTCCTGGTCGGTTTGTGTGTAGCTCCTGCTCAGGTTTCAAGGAAATTGAACCATGTATGACAGAATTTCACTCAGAATTGTGAAAGCTCTGTGGCTTCTACAGATGCTCTGTCATACTGGGATCCTTTGCTTCAAGCTTTCCCTATCTGTGGCTGAGCTAATTGTGTGAGGTTCCCATCTTTGTGGAGAGAAGTTGATGGCTTTCACCTGCCTGTCCTCTTACTCTCATGTAGATATGTAGCACTGCAGATGCAAGTCTGCCAAAACACAAGTATTTCTTCCCTTTGATTCTAAAGAAACACTGGAGCAATGAATCAGATGTACATGCATGCAGTATAAATATCTGCTTTAGTCACATTCAGCCAGTCCTTCAAACTGAAAATCTGTTTTAGACATTGGCTTAGTCCTTAGCCCAAAGGGCTATATGTTCAGGCAGTCCCTGAAAGAATCTGAAGTCCTGAAAGATTTTGAAGTCCTGAATACTTGTCACTTTTGCATTTTTTTTTTCTTTTACAGTCATTAATTTTGTTGGGTTTTTTTTTTTTTGATTTTTTTTTATGCACTAGTAACATTTTTTTTCCCTGAAACTAGTAACAATTTTTATTTATTTTTTAACCCCAGAAACTACCTCTTCAGATTGAAGCTTGAGGATCTGTCTCTAATACAGGTATGTTTTATTTGTTTCCTTGGTTTCTCTGTATGATGTAGGTAAGCGGCTGTTTTAAAACAGATAACCAAGATATTTGTAAGCTTCATAGCTACACATAAATATGCATCTGTTGTTCTCCTTTTTTCAGCCCCTTATTATATAAGACATATTATCCCTTTTTATTCTAGATTAGCCTTTGTCCCATGCTGACCTAAGGTTGCTCTGCTGTGATTTTGTTAGAGTGGATTTTCAATCTTCTCATTAATGCAGTTTAAAATTAACTACCTTTACATTCAGTACTGTCCCTTTTAATTAACGAGGTAATACTGTATGGTTAAAAACAGAAAAGTAAAATGCATTCAGGTAAGGTTGTCCTTGTGATTTGTAGAACACCTTGTGTATGCTTTAATTAAGCTTGCAGATTTTATTTACCTTCCTAGACAACTAGAAATGAGATCTGACGTTAGCTTATATTTAACCAAAATTGCAGTATTAATAAATATTCGATTTTGTTGCTAGTATTTAAAGCTGTGACACACCAGGCACTTTTAATATAATGAATTCATGTTGTCTACTTTCACCTTCTGTGCGACACTCAATATGCTGGCAAATAATTCAAGTCCTAAAGTTTCTCATGAGACTGCACTCGGAGGTCTCTGGTGCTGTTGTAGTTTATCCTGCTAATTCATACATTGGCGTTCATGGCTTTCCTCTGTTAGGATATGTATCAGTAGGCTAAGTTCACTGATGGGATAGAAATCTGTAGATTACAGAGGTTTATAATTGTGCTGACTGACTCAACCAGACATCCCTTCACCCCAATCAGCAAAAAAATGACAAAACGAGCGCAGAAATCATCCTGTTGAAGTGGGTTTTGGTTACTAGGTGTTATACTTATGAATGCTGAGGCCTTTAAACAGTCTTCTCAAGGTGACTTTTGGTAGTTTCTTATTCCATCATCAGTGTTATAGCCCATGTTTGCCTCATATCTTCAAACATTTTTCCACAAACCTTTAGGGAGTTTGTATTTCTACATCAAAACAAAACTGTGTATTTCTATTTTCTTTCACCAGCAGATCTTTATTATCCATACACTTTCCCTAAGTTTCAAGCCTCCCATTATGGTTGCTTCATACCTTTCCTTCGAAAATCTTTTCCTCTTCTTTCCCTCTGTTTCCCTTCTGGTTCTATTAGAGTGCCCCAAAACAGTTATTATCCAAAATATATTTCCTTGGATGTGCCATTTCTGGCAGTTCCAAATAAACTGTGACATGGCTGAAGCCTTTGTCTGGATTTTTAAGATGTATTGTTTAGGACTCCCAAACTAATGAAATAACATATTCAAGGTGTCTTGTAAATCTTGTATTATGGTTGAAAGAGGTAGGGAAAAAATGAGAAGCAAAGCAGAAGTTAAATCCTTGCAAAACAGAACAGTGTAATTTCAGAGAAGAAATAAAGCATACTGTGGTTTAACTCGATATTCTATGTGCTAGTTAGCATTTGTTTGCCAAGGGACTGAATACTTTGACATTTGATGTGTGGACAAGAGGTATTTTCTTTTAGCGTTTGTTTTCACACAGTTTTTGTCAAAATAATAATGTAAAAAAAACCCCAAAACATCTAGTTTAATACTTCTATTTATGTTGCTTGCTTTGATTTTTTTGCAGTAGCCAGCCATTGTAAATATATGCAGATGTTTCATGAATTAATAAGCCGCGTTTTCACATCCAGAAGAAAAGACTCACGGTGAAGTGCTAGATGTAAGAAGCTTTCAGTGTAGCTCAATAACAATACAAAAAGGCTAGAAGCAAGACAATCTATACACCTGATATTTAATTATCTTAGAAAATTGCTCAAGCTTTGTTATTGTGTGTTGAAAGAAGGAGAAAAAATACTGACTTCCTCTTGCATGGGAAATACTCCCTTCATGGAAGCAAATTGGAAGAATTTACATCTTCCTTTTCTACAGTTTTCAATCAGACTTTTATAACTGTTTATTTTTTTGCACATTGATGCCACTTTTTTTTTTTTTTAGTTTGTTTCATTAGTTCAACCTCTCTTATTGTACTTTTTTGTCTGGGAAATAAAGGGTATGCTTCAAAATAATTTTTTGACCATTGATATATTTCTGTTATTTTTCTCTAAGCAAGTTCCCTCATCTGTAATGCCTAAGTGTTGGTTAGAATAGGGTATTACTTATACTTGCTGCCAGTGTGAAGACAATAGGCTTCATGTTACATGTCACAAACAGTAACAGCAATAATCTTAGAGCTATAACAAAAGCATCTTTGCAAATATTTTGTTTAGAAATGTCTATGTATTTTTGAAAATACAGACATTTTACGAATAGAGTATTATTTTGGAATATTCTCAGATGTTGAAAGATTATCAGATATAGATTTTTCTAATAGCAAAACTCTAAATAATGAATAAACTAAAATAATGATTCCTTGTTTGCAGACTTTTGCAAAAAATCCTTTGGGCCAAATTATGTGTAAGTTTTACTTTTTACAAGTGTATGCTTGGAAAATAGTTTGGAAATTCAAGATAACCTACCTTTAAAAAAATAAATAAAGACTAAAACCCCACAAAAACCAGACATCCATTTGAAATGCAAGTTATCACAAAAGAAATGCAGAACAGAGATTCATGTTTTGAAAGGGCACTGTTTCCATCAGTTTAGTAAAAGTTAATCCCTTGTAAAAGTGAAGGTTAGAGTACTACTAGACTGCATTAGACAGGATGTGCATTTAAACGTGAGCTGGGGCTATGCACTGAGACATCACTGCCCATTGTGGATACATCAAAATTGTCATCCCACATGTCATGGTTCTGTGCTCTGTGCTTTAAAGGAAGAGCATGTTGTTTGAATAAGCAGGTTTTGTATGATAATATCTTTAGCAAACCAGTATTTGATGTGTTTCAGCAATTTTCTTTGTGTAGCAGAATAAAGAAGAGTACAGTAAGTGAAAGCCCTTTAAGCTCTTGACGGAGAAGCCTAAGAGTCAAATTGTTCAAAGCTGACTGTTGGAACAATGCATGCATAATGATTATGGATTAGGAAAGAAGCACTCATTGGGCTGTGGTAGTTGAAGGGCAAATATTTTACCACTCTCACTACAGCTTTTGGGCTCACAGACATAGAAAGTCTGACTCTGTCTGGATTTGTTTTTTGAGCTTTGCTTTGTTATTACTCACCTCAAGTAACAGTAGAACGATCCATAAAAGCGTTGGCCAAAATGAATGCTGGATTTCATGTAAAATCTGTTGTATTTCTTAAAATATAAAAGCAGAAATCTAAATAGCAGTGTTTAAATGAATACATTTATTTTCAAAAATGCTTTTTAAAAAAACGGTAGCTAGAAAAGATCACCATTAACAGTGGGGCTTTGACATTATGTCGAGGATGTCTGTGTTTGTTTTCACCTTTTCTTTTTTCCAAACTTTTGGGAAAGAGAGCTTCTAAATTCAAACATTTGTCTGTGTCTACCTGCATGACAAGTTTGCTGATGTTTCTGTAAAGAGTAAAAAAAAACCTAATACTTGCTTGCTTATAAAAGTCCTTATGCCAAAATTGTCATAAACACTTTACATTTTTACCAGTAGGCAGAAGCTTTTCACAAACCTGATAGAACATTTGCATCTTTTCCTCTTCCATAAGATGAACTTCTTCACCGACTCAGATTGTTAAGGCATTTACAGGGCACATGCTTGAATTTACCTTTCTCATCAAAATGTTCCGTGAAACCTATTTGAAGTCTGAGGTGCCCAGAAGGTTGAGTATAAACCTATTCCACCTGCTTCTGTATTTACATACTTGTCCACAGCTTTTTTTCTCATCCAGAACCTACACATATTTCAGTCAGAAGTACATATACCTCAAAGTCTGTTTTTAAAGGCAGTTTTAGCCCAGTTTAATGCAAGATTCAAATTAAATTCTTTGTGCAGACTAAGAAGATAGTAGTTTCATTTTTATGTCTGTTATCCAACTTTAAATTCTGGAATGCTGAGGTTTTGTGTTTATAGATATGTGTGTGTATATATATGCACAACCATTAATGATTTGTTCTAGGAATTAAAGGCAAGCTTGGATCTATGAATTTACAGAGGTACTTCGGAGAATGACTTTTACCTAAGAATTCTTGATATTGTTTACATGTGTCAAGAGTGTCTGAAAGACCTGATAGTTCCCTTTTGCATGTGTCGTTAATGGCTAAATGGTAGGCTAAATAATGAGTTAGATAAATTGTACTATTCTTTGGATTTATATTTTGTGTTTACCTATGTTAAAAGAAGAGTGAATTTGATTCCATGATTGAGGCCTTTTAATAATTCATATGTATAACCCCAAACACTTTTATATTTTTTCCTGAATTTTAATGCAGAATATAATTTTTAACAATACTCGGTTTTTTAGTTTTTTTGTTAATAAATCAAATCCTCACCAGGGTTATAATTCCATTTTGAAAAGAACAATTGCTTGTTTTTTGTTATAAACAGATTATATTCTATCTTCGGTGAGATGCTGTTATAACCTTGGTTTGTCTGTTTTGCTAAGGTGATAGTTGACCAAGTCTATAGAAAATGGTGTTTCAATAGAGGCACAAATCACTTTGACTCTCCTTACAGTTAATTTTTGGCACAGTGCCCTAGAATTCCCTTCGCTATGCACAAAATGAAAAGTTTAATGTGGTTATCATGTAGAATCAAATCTTTATGCTGATATTAAACACTTTTAGTTATAATCAACAACAACTTACAAAGATTAACTAGAAGAAGCTTTAATCTTTTAACCTCAGTGTTTTAAGTCACCAAATAAATAAAATCCATTGGTTGGTGATTGCCCAGCCCTCTAATTTGTCCAGATCTCTTTGAAGGGCCTCCCTGACTTCAAGGAAGTCAACAGCTCCTCCCAGTTTTGTGTCATCTGCAAACTTGCTCAGTATCCCCTCCAGTCCTGTGTCCCAGTCATTTATGAAGCTGTTGAAGAGCACAGAGCAAAAGGTGGAGCCCTGTGGAACCCACTAGTGACAGATCAGCAGTCTGATGTTACCCCATTTACTGGTACCAACTATGCTTGACCCATCAGTCAGTTGCTCACCCACCACATGAGGTGTTTATCCAGCTGTGGGATGGACATTTTGTCCATCTGGATCCTGTGAGAGAAAGTTTTGAGAGCTTTACTGAAATCCAAAAGGATTACATCAACTGGCTTCTCTTGATCAACTAGGTGGATTACCTTGTCATAGAAGGAAATCAGGTTGGATAAACACGACTTTCCTCTCATGAAGCTGTGCTGACTGTGACTGATAACTGCATTGTCTTTCATGTGTTTTTCAATACCTCCCAGAATAATGTTCTCCATACCTTTACGAGGCACTGATAGGCCTGTAGTTTCCATGTTCCTCCTTCTTTGCCCTTGAAAACTGGGACAGCATTTGCCAGCTTCCAGTCAGCTGGGACCTATCCAGATTTCCAAGACTGCTCAAAAATAATTGAGAGGTTTTGCAATGATACCAGCCAGGTCTCTGAGGATTCTGGGATGAATCCCATCAGGCTGCATAGATTTGTAGGGATCTAGCTGGATCCCCCACAATTTCAGGGTCAACAGGAAGTTGATCATTCTCACAGTTATGGTCCTTCATCTCAGGGCATTGAGACCCCCTTGGTCCATCATCCATGCTGAAGAGAGAGGCAAAGGAAGTGTTAAACACCTCTGCCCTGTTTGCGAGGTGACCATCCTCATCCTGTGACAGTCTGTACTGGAACCTGTTCATATAGCTTGAGATATTTGTGGTAATTTATCTTGATATAAGTAATGACAACAATATAGTTCAGAAAAACCGAAATGAATTTATACAGAAGGAGTTCTACTAGAAGTTAATATTTATACCTGCAATTATGTGTCTATTCAATTTTGAAAATTGCCTCTTGGATGGACAGTTATTAGTCTTTTTTCCAGGGTTACAGCTACCATTGTGGTAATCAGAAATAGTCAGTCACAAAATTGTTTGTATTTTCATTTAGGTTTTAAATTGTCTGATTTGATTGGGTTTATTAAAGGTCAAATGAAAGACCTAGGAAAATCTCAGAATTCCATATTTATGTGGGTACTCAGGATAAAACAACAGTGTGGAAGTCTAGGAAAAAAACAGTAAGTGGATCTGAAGCAAAACAAATTTATGTTAATTATTAGTTAAACAATAACTTCATTGTGGCATTGTCCATTTTTATGTGGTATGTGATTCAGTTCCTTAATGCTTAGTTTCTAAATGAAAACTAAAGTGAGCAGGAGTTTTGTGAATTTTGAAATCACCTTGAAGATAATTTGATTAATTAGTTATTATTTCTGGGGGTGGGACAGATATTAAGTTAAATGCTGTTACATTTTTATGACTTTCTGAGCCTTTAAATTGAGCATTTTATATTAAATACAGTGTCTGGTATGTGCACTTCACACTGGTTTCTATTCATTGCATTTACATATGAATGATAGAATGTATTCATTTTGAAGCCACATTGGAAAACACAGTATCTACCCAGTACATGCCATTGCTTTTAGAATATCTGTCTGTAGGAGTCCTGCTTATAAGGGTTATAGCCCGTAACCTCCAAGTCTTTGCCCAGATATTTTGACAATTCTGAGCCGTGATTCTGTATGTTCTCCCACTTATCTCAGGGAGCTGAAATGATGAAAGGTCAAACTGTTCCTTGCTTTCCTCCCCACTTGGCTACTTTGAGAAGAAAATGAGATCTAGTGCAAGGAGAGACACTGTGAGAAGTTGAACTGGGAAGCTTATCTGCATCAATGTTCAGACTTTTGCACATTTACCATTGAGGCGATGAAATCTTTTTCAATGAAATTCTTTCTGGTTCCTAGGGGTATGGTTTTTTTTGTTACCACTAGAATTTTGCGTACTGTTTTGTCTGAATATCTGGGCAGTAAAAATTCTGAATTAAGCTGTATACTCTCAAACACACACAAAACCTTTTGCAGTGGCATTTTTATTTTTACTTTAATTAGGCTAGGAATTATTAATGAAACTTTTATAATATGTCAGGACAGGTCTGAAGAAACAATAATTCTGTATGTTCATTGAAGTTCAAAAATATGTCACTTATGAAGACTGCTCTAGGCATGGTTCCACAGTCTTTTCTCACACAGCTGGCCGTAGTGTTACTTGTGGAATATTGTCCTACTCAACATGGGAAAATAAAGCTGAATGAGTTGCACTCAGCAAAACTCTGCATATGCATTGACAAATATAAGCTGAGTGGGCAATTTCACATGCTAACGTGCATGTAGACAAAATCTCTGTAAGCTGGTTTTTTTTTTTTCCTTTTGTTTCCATAATATGATCCATACTGAAGAACAGACAGTGCAGCAAAGACATCAGGAGACCTGGAGGGATCCACAGTGAGTTTTCAACTAAAAGGAAAAAAGGAAGTATTCTAGTGGTGGAAGGAGGGACAGGTGACCCAGGAGGAATATAGAAACCGCTGTTGAAGCAGACTAGGGTGGCATGAGGAAATCCAAGGCACACATGCAGTTGAATCCTGTGAGGAATGGGAAGAGTAAACAGAACACTATTTAAAAAAAAAGAAAAAGATAGGAACCAGCTGCTGTCACATTTTTTCTTGAAGTTGCATTCATGTCATATGCTCTAACTATCCAATAAAGGTGGCTGAGACGTAAAGTTGAAACTTGTGAACTGGTGCATGAAAAATCATGTCCAAATAATCTCCAAAAGCTGACATAAACCAAGAATATTATTTCACTAAATTTTGTAGTGTCATTGATTTTTCTGCTACATGCCCAGCTATGGCACACAAAAAGAACTGCTTTCGTTTTCAATTGGAGAGGAAGAAAAAAATCAAATAGTTTGTATTTCTATGAAATTATATATAAAGTATAAGAAGTTATTAATTGTATAATTGCATTTTAATGACACTAAAGTAAGGGAATAAGAAATTATTAATCTACCCAGGTGAATGTTGAAGAGGTATTTGTGTTTCCATCACCAAACTTGCCAAAACTTCCTTAACATCTGTGATAAAATAATGGGTAGCGTGATTAAAAGCTGGTTTCTAGAAGTTATATTCTCACTGGGACTTGCAAGGTGCAGAGAAGAATAGCTGGACAGGATGGAATACAGGTAAAGAATATATTACTGTGAATGAATCCCATCAGACTGAGGCACAGTAAATGCATTTTAGAGTTGATGCGACGTACAAAGCTCATAGACAAGGCAGTGCTATGGAAGGCTTGTCTCTGCTAATCACCCCTGTGAATTGGGAAAGAAAATACATCTTTTAGCCTGAGAAACCAGTCATGCTAGGAAAATTGCGTCTTGCAGATGGAGTCAGGGAGTTCACTGAAGGCAAAGTTTAACATTTACTGCAAAAAGTAAGTAAAAAAGTATTATTTGTTTTTATCTGTATGGAAAAAATAATATTTACCAGACTTTTTCAGAACAGCAGGTATATGGGCAGTGCAGAACATAGCAGAAAGGATTGTGGAGTTCTTGCTGGGAAAACCAGCCATGCATAAACTCTCTGCTGATTCTAAGTAGCCAGCTGAAAAGTACCAGAAAAGTGGAGGTAACCTTTAAAAAAAAAAAAAAGCACAGATTGAATCTGGTTTGTATAGCAAATCAGAGCCAAATAGATGAAAGAGCTTTAGTCAGCATAGCCCAGAAAATGGAGTCCTGGAAGATAAAATCTAAGGAGAAAAGAGGATTAAACCCAGTAATTTCTTCAAGAAGAACATCTGGTCTGGCTGAATACATTGCACGAAAAGCAACCCTTTTAAAATGACTACAAAATGGTCACAAAAACTAGAGCGTCTCTGGAGGCCAGTCAACAAAGAAAAGCTTGAGAGACAAAGCCCACCTGATGACCATGGCAGAGAAGACTCATAGAGTTCTGGAGCAAGCTGGAAGCAGTGTAAATGTATGATGAGCAGACTGAAGGAGAAAGGCTAATGCTGTCTTTGCCAGGCTGATATGCTTAATTTTCAGCCAACATTCTTACAGAGCAGGTGATTGAGATTCTCCATATGCACATCCCTAAGAAAATCTGCAAATGACTTGTGGATCCTGGGTTTAGTCTTCCAAGTTTCTTGGCTGACCCATAGTCCGCTTAGAGTTGAGCAAGGCTCAGGGACTATCTGAAGTTATTCACAACTCCTAAATCTGCAGTCATTGTGGAATATTGGGACTGTTCATCTGGGATCATGCGGCCAACACAAGCGCTCTGATACCTGGTTCTTAAATGATGTGGGTAGTGAAATGGAGTGCTTAAATAAAAATACTTCTAGTGCCAAAAGTAGGAAAGGGAAAGCTTAAGCAAAGAGCACCTAAATGAAGTGATTCCCAAGATGCTCCTCCTGTGAGAAAACCCATTGTTAATTTTCTCCTGTATAATGGACTTAGTACAGTTGTCCATTAGTACATAGCCCACATGCTCTTCTTATGCAGGACGGGCTGTAACACACAAATACCAAGCTCCATTTTTAGAAGTGTTAAATCTATCTGAATTGAAACCTATTTTTGTGCCACCACAACCCCAAAGCAAAATGTAGCTAGGATAAAATCAAGGCAATTTAATTGGAAGACTGCATTTTATCAGTCAGTCTTTATTCCCAGAAATGACCTTCTGAGATAAAACAGTATGGAGAACTTGGGAGATTTTAAAAAAAAAAAAACAAAAAAAGACAACTGCCTGGATGTGATCCTGCACACCCTGCTCTAGGTGAACCTGTGTTAGCAGGGGAGGAGGACTAGATGATCTCCAGAGGTCCCTCTGACTCTTCCAGTCGCCCATTTTGGATTTTCTGTATGAAGTAAAACATCTCAGAGAGACAAGTAAGAGCTGGAAAGAGAAACAGAGTCTTGAAATAGAGTTAATGGATAGTGTACTCTCTTTGAATATGAGAGATTGACTCGTGTCTTTATTTGTTATCTGATTCACTGCATCGATTTGGATCTGCCTTTTCTGTAGCTTCACTGAATTTCCTAAACAGTAGGATTGAAAAGACAACTTTGTTTTTTCTCATTTTTCAGATTCAAGCTTTGAGAAGCTTTTAGTGAATTTGTAATGCAACTTGGAAAAGGTTTTGGAAACAGTGGTGATGAGTGGATTCTATTTTGTGTTGTGTTTTTTGTTTGTTTTTTTTTTGTTTTTTTTTTTTTTGTTTTTTTTTTTTTTTTTTTTTTTTTTTTTTTTTTGTTTTTTTTTTTTTTTTTTTTTTTTTTTTTTTTTTTTTTTTTTTTTGGGTTTTTTTTTTTTTTTTTTTTTTTTTTTTTTTTTTTTTTTTTTTTTTTTTTTTTTGTGTGTGTGTGTGTGTGAGGTCAATACTTTCTATAGGCATCATTGTTACTATTGATAGAAAAGTCCTGACCAGACTTAAGGTATTTGTGTGGTATAAGATTATGATTTTAAGGGAGAGGAAGCCCACAGGACTTCTCAAATGTGTCTGTGGCATGCTTCCGGAGCCACAGAGCAATGTGCTGATAGTGCTGGCTAGTGTTTGTTATGCTGACAGTCATGTGGTGTGGCTGGATTTTTTTATAACTCTTCAGGTCTCTCATTTTGAATCACTGATAGGTGAACAAATGGGTGGATTTGCATAATGTTGGTCTGCTACCCTTCCAGAACAATGTAGACCCTTCTAGAAGCAGTGTAGTGGCTGTGCATATATGTGGCATACAGGAGGTGCATTTATCTGGCTGGCATGTGGGTTGAAGGCAGCAACTGTAGGAGCACTGACTTCTACCCAGACTGTGCACCAGATTCCCTAATACCATGGGACTGGAGTAGCAGATGTTTGTGTTGGTTGAAGCATATTGAGATATCCTTTACCTGTCTGTGGTATGTACATCGCTTTAAAATGCCTGTTGAACAGACAGTGTAATTACTGTGTGGAAGTTTATAAATACTGAAATTACAGATTCTGTTGTTACAGCACTGTTAAGAAAGCCATGGGAATACTGATTGAGCCCCTTTTCCTGCTGGAATTTGTTTTCCCTCCTGTTTTGTTTTCAGAAGAGGAGCACAAAGGCAAAGTCTGCAACATAGGCTTTAGAGCAGTCAGATCATATTTGGTAAAAGTCAGTTCAAGAAAAGGGGTCTATAAATCTACTTTTTCTAGTCTTGAAAGTAAATAGACTGTAACAGATACATAGAGAAGTTTTTGAAGTGGATTGACTTCTTTTGTATTGCTTGATTAGTAGAGGTCTCAGTGATGTGCTTGAGATCATAAAGAGTTTTTAATTCTTCTGGACAGTGGCCCTCACTGGGAGGGTTCCTCATATAAGTTCTGCTGCTGTTGCTGTCATAAATGCTGTCAGACTGGAAAAGTAAACTTCTCCTTGAAGAAATGACTCAGAGAGCAGCAATGTGTCCCTCTTTTCTCCCATGTATGCATTATGCAGTGCAACAACTCTACAGACCTCTTGTAAAGAAAAACAAGTGAAAATGCCACCCTTATAGGCTCCATGTAGGATATATCCTTCCCTTCCCATGCCTTATTGCGAGTACCAACAGCCTCTCATATTGAATTGTAAGCTTGGTAATACTCAGAGAATCCTGAAAATAGCTTATAGAAATGAACTGACTGATAGGAAATCTAATGAATAGCTCTGTTGGTAGACAAAGGAAAAGCAGATCTGAGATTGTTCTATCATTGAAGAATGGATGAGGATCTGATTACACACAAGTAATTGATCTATGACCTGATTAATGCTGGGAGTAAGTTGTTTCTTTTAATAGGACTAGCTACTTATGTCTTGATATGCTTTAGTATCTGCCTAATGAGATCTTTCAGCACTTTTTCTTCTTTCATGAGGCTTTTAGCATTACTTTACAGAACCTGAGGATCAATACTTATATGATTGGAAGCTTTTCATCTGTCTCCATAGATAGCTATTATGTTCTGGAAGAGGAGACATATACAATTGTTTATCTGGAAGCATCCTTCTCGTGTGAGTGAGTGGCAAGCCTAAATGTTTACTATCTCTACAAATTTTGTGTCTGTTGTAAGTTATTACTTTTTCCATGTGGACCCCGATGACATTTCTGGAGTGCTTATCACTCTTGCTAGTACAGTTCTTTCTGATGTCATGGTTAATTTTAGTGTAGTCTTAGACAAGGAATTTTAACAATATTGTTTTCTTGACTTCACAAATTTGATAATGATGGGAATAATAATTACTATTACTTAAAAATCCTAAAAAATATGGAACAATCTCTCTTCTTGAGGTTTTCTTCAGAACCATTCTTGGCTTCCATGTGCTCTTACAAGACTGATCTATTCAGTCAAGTCTAGTTTTGCCATTTTAAACTCTGAGACCACAGTCAGGACTTCAAGCAATCACAGAGGACATTTGTTCTGGGCTTAGGAAACAAACAGAGGTCTCAGAAGTTTAACTCCTAAACAGATGAGGGAAAATGGAATACTGAGATGTTAATCTATTACTGTACTGGTTCTAGGCAAGACTCTGTGATGGGACTTAGTTTTTAGACAAAACTGAGAGCCATGTTGTTGTGAACAGATGTCATAACGTGCAGTGGAGCAGCAAGTGTATTTCAAACATAAAAGAGAAATACCTTAAAAAAACATTAAAGAAGAGAAGACCAGACAGTTTGCATTAAAAATAGGTGGTCAGAAACTGCCGTGAAAGAGCTATGTCAGGTGTGAACTGGAGGATAATTTTTTGCTGACTTAGCTGTGTTAAAAACCAGTTGTGAAAATAAAACGTTGTTTTGTGTACAGAGCTTTCCAATATGCACATTGAAAGATCCTTATTGGCATTACTTAATGAGAAGCAGCATAGTGTCCTTAGTATTTGGACATAGCATAGTGTGGATGAACATGCATGCATGATGAGTATGGAGAAGAGTTAATTAAAGTAATGGTTGTATCGACAAGGTGATAATGTCAGAAGTCCATGCAGCAGATACCAGAAACAGCATCAAATTTGTGACCCTTTGCCTACCTTTTACTTGTAGAGGAAGCAGAGAATTAGGGCACAGAAGTACAAAATTTCTGCACAATGCATATGCCTGGATTTAAATTCTAATTTAGAAATTCAGAACACAAACGTGACATTTAAAACCTGTTGTTTTTTGTTTTGTTTTTGTTTGTTTGTTTGTTTGTTTTTTAAAGCCATATAAATGATGAAAGTGATACTGCCAGGCTTCTTCACAGATTTACATGTAAACTTAACAACAAATCGACATAGGCAATGTTTACCTATTTCTAGCATTCTTCTGTGTACGGGTCAAGGCTTATTATTTCTGGTGAAATACTCAACCTTTCTAGTGTTAAAGAAAATTTAATTCAGGAAATGTTCTTTCATTGATTTAAGGTTATCCAGTGTCTGCATATAGCAGGACTGAATGTTTCTTTTCTTACATTGCAGTAAGATCTGTCCAGTTTTTGACCATGTTGAAACTGTTAGTGAGAAGGAGATTTCACAGAGCACTAAGTCCAAACCTTAACAAGAATTGTAAAATTAGTATGAGTGTACTACATTGTACACTAATAGGAGCAAACTTTGCATAGAAATCTGTAGATTTATTTGATACCGTGTTTGCTATATGTCTGTCCTTCTCACTTGTTCAACTTGTGTGCAGGGTCGCTGGAGGGGGCACTCATTATTGCTTCAAGGTTGCTTATGAAATCTTTCTACTCAGGTTCTAGATCATTTATTTAATGGAATGATGGCATAGAAGTACATCAAGCTGCATTATCAGCTGCACCTCTTATAACAAGGTCTTTATGATACAGTGTTCAGACAGCTTGATTTCAAGTTTAAATTCTGAATGTTTCAATCACAAAATGTTATGTCCCAGATACCTTTTTAAGTTGAATAAATGGGGAATGCATGGCTCCCTAGGTATTAAAGTCCAGAGACAAATTATCTGTTCTCTTGTTTGAAAACTCTAATAACCTGACAATGTGGATGATAAAGATTAGAGGAATGGTGATGATAGTTCTCAAATATTAAACTTTTTATTCAACAGCTGGATAGCATTTTAGGAGCTGCCACCTGCCACTGCCTTCTCCCCTTTCCAAGGTCCATTAAAATACCTTGCAACTTGTGAAAGGTTAAGTTGAGGATAAAAAAGTGCATTGATCTTCCTCACAAACCTCAGTCTTTCATGATATACTGAACGTTTGAGCATGTAATCCTGGATTGGGCAAAATTCACATTTGTGTCAAAAGACACTGTGGGATCAAGAAGTCTGGCTACTCAGCTGCCAGAGTGTATATAAAGAGCAGTCTTCTGTTAGATATTTTTGCCTTATCATTTGGCATTTTCAGATTCTTAGAATCCTAAATCTATTTTCAGACAGTGAAGAGGTAGCACTCAAGCTTCTGAGTTCCTAGTTCTCTTTTACATGAGGTAGGAGTGGTGGGGCATGATCCATTTATTTTTTGTTAAATACAAAGTCATCTTGCTTAGTGGTAGATTTGCTGTGGAGACTGACAGTGGAAAAAGATTAATTGAGGTGGCTTTTCTTTATCTCCATCCCTCCTATTTGCAAGTTGGGACTGCATCCATCCAAACAGTAGTTTATTCTTGTTGAGTGTCTGGGCCTCATATTTTCCTCAGTTCTAGTAACTTTCTTTAAAGGATCACCAAATATTTTCAAATTAGGAAGTAAAACTCCTCATGGGGGGTGAGAGTGATGGTAGTGTTACTCTGACGCATCTTTGAGTGGCCAAGCTGCTCAGATTGGCAATGTGATCTGGTTTAATTGGGCATGTCAACATTCCTACCTATACTCTCTTGCTCCATTTGTGGCTGAATATTGCCTTCCTCTCCCTCTCATTACTCTCACCTTTCTGGGCTGTAAGGAAAAAATTGAGCAGGAGCAAGATCAGTTTAGATTTAAGGGGAGAACTGAAAAGACTCCCTGAAGGCATTGTGGAATCACAACGCTCTCATTCTAGGGCAGAACTGGGAATGGAGAGTGGAATCCACTCTTTGAATCACCTTATTACTAGATATGAACTCATTCTCCTAAAAGCAAACAAATTAAACCACTTGTTACTTGTTTTGTTGAATCCTTTTTTTTTTTTTTTTTTCCCTATTTATCCAAAAGCGGGAGACAAATGAGTGGTGATTTATTTATGAGTAGGGGGTAAAAATACAGTGGCTTTGAATGTATAATCAAACAAAACCCCCAAAAGAATCTGCAATCTCTTAAGAACACTTACTCTTTTAAAATTAAATTTAAAAGGAAAAGAAACAAATTCTGAATTTCTGAGCTGCAGGTAGGTAGATTCTGAGTCAGGTAGGGATGGGGACATCAGCTTTGAAAGTGGTAGTATGACAGAACTCTGCTGCCTTTCAGCTGCTCTCTTCAATTGCTGTTGCTAGACATTACAACTCAGCCTGAAAGGTGAAAGGCTACAACAGCTTAGAGCTTGAGAGAGAATAAATAGCATTGTTTTTTCTTTACTTATAGGATTCCAAACCCTTACTGTCACTTTTCTTCTTAAATGTTACCTCCTTGAAAGCATTTTTGTCTCTGCCATTTTATGTAATCCATGTCCCTGAATGCAGCTGAACTGAAAAATAGTATTAAGAGAGCTAGTTTCTTTTCCAACAGAGTTACTTCAATTGAAAATCCATTCTACCAGTTCATAAATCTGTTTTCTCCATGTCTTCCTTCCAACGGAACTTGTTAAACTACACTTGAAAGTTTCAGAATTTAATTACTTTGAGGTATCTTGCTCTCTCAAGAATATAGAAGGGATAAGGAAATAAAAAGTAATCAGAAAGCAAACCCAACTCCAAATAAAGCTCCTGGGCACAGCAGAGGAAAAGATTCTCTTAGTAAGTCAATGATGCTGGGTACTTTTGCAGTCAAGTGCTGATATTGGCACAGGACTGTTATGCAACTGACCCAAAACTCACTATTAAGTAATGTTCTATGGATGGAACTTTTCATCATGTGAGTTGTGTGCTATAAGCTCCATGAATTTGGAGATCATTAAAATACCATGCACCTGTTATGCTAATGAAAGATATATTGATAATAAGGAATTTTATAAATATGCAACTGAGGAACTTTGACTCAAATCATGTTTTTTAATGTATTAAAGAAAAGTGAATGAGGAAAGTCACATCATTTACACTTATTTGCTTGTATTTTGTGCTGTTTCACATTTATTTTCAAAACAGGTATGTAATTTCCATCCACTTTCCTACGTTTTTTTTGATTGACTTCCATCTGCTCCTCATGCTGCAATGTTTTAGCAGTGTCTTTCAGGCTGTTCAAATTGCATTTTCATACACAAACTGTAAGACAATGCCTCAATATTTTATGTTGAATGGCTAGCACAGAAGCTGGATAGACACCTGGGAAAATAGTTTTATACTTAAAAAAAACCCCAGTTGCAGCCGGTTCTTGGCAAGCTCCTCTGTCATTTTTATTGGCAGAACTTGAAGCTCTGTGTGTCTTTGTCTCGTACCCTACTACTTTTATTTCAGAAACCTACCTGGCAGACTTCTTTCTGATAATAAACTCAATCCAGTGTGATTCTTTTGAGAAACACTGGATTGATCACAGCAGCATAGACATGCTCTCTTTAAATCTGCATCCTGGTTTTCAGTATTACAAGGTCTCAAATGGAAAGCAAATAGCAACTTGTCTGATGCCAAAAAGCCATCATCAAGAATAAATAAATAAAAGTTTCAAAACCAAAATGCCACATTACAAAGTGTATGACTAAACTAAATTTTAATAACTTGGCTGTATTTCAAAATCACAACTACTCCTTGAGCATCTCAGCTGGAAGCCTGAAAATATCGTGGTGAAAAACTGTACTCACGTGAGACTCAGACAGAGCATTTCAACAATGCATCATTGTAGAAGATGTGCAGAGCTACTGATGAGCAGAATAAGAAAGATAGGCTCTTTTATACACATTTATTCATGTGGGAAAAACTCACCAAGTGTATTTTTTCCAGCTGAGGTAGTTAGGCATAAACTAGTTTTTTTGATACTTATTTCAGCAAGTAGTTGTTCATCCAATTTCATGTAATTTTAGTTGTTTCATTGTACATTGACATTAATAACAATGTCACATAATGTGATTTGGGGTAATGCTGTTAAAGGAAGAAAATGGAAAAGACCTTGCTTATGTTATAAAACCACTAAGGTTATTCCAACCAGTCTAATAACCACAGGAAAAAATTGTGCTTTTTATCTCTTCAAGTCTCCTTCAGAATCTGTCTCCCTTAGCTTGCCCATGGTGACAGTCATAGCATTTCTTACTGGAATCATAGTGACCAGCCACTAATGTTAGCTCTTTGGATCAGAGAGGAATCCTAACTCTGGCTGGCATTATGTAAACTTTATTGTGAATGGAAGACTAAGAATATGGCTGAATCTATTCAGAAATGGCATCTCCAAAATAAAATCCTTGTTCAACCCTGTTTCGAAACATACAAGGCAGAGTAAAAGTTAAAACCACTAAAGAGGCATTTAATCATGAATAAATTTTTTTTGCAAACCTCGGTTTTTCTCTCTAAATCTTGGTTCATTCTCTTTTCTCTAGCTACAATTTCCAGTTGTAGAGTATCTGAATTCCTGTGGGATGTCTTAATCTATATGTCTTCTTTCTTGCCTGATAGTACTTGCTGACTCTGAGCAGTCTTTAGTTTTCCCCTTATCTGTCTGTTTTTAGACTAACAGATCTTCAATATTTTCATAAGGGTTTCCAATCCAGGGCTTAGCCATGACAAGGACAAATCATTCTCTGCCTGATTGGATTTTTTTTTCCCCCTTCTTTTGTAATGGGCAAATACTTGGACCTGCAGACTGTATGGATAAAAAGAAGCTTTCTGAAAATTGTCAATTCATCTTAAACTAAGAAATGGTCATCACAGGACCTTCAGGGTAGGAAGGAGTCTATTGGAAGTCTGAGAGAAATAGTTAGAAGATGATAGAAAGGTTTAGAACTAGGTGAAGACTACTACCTGACAATTTCAGAGGCTAGATGAGAATTTTGATGATGAAAATAAGGTGAATTCTTTCCAATCTTAGCGAGCTGTACTAGCCAAAATAGAGATATCTGAGATTTTTTTTACAAAATCACAGCATATTTTAACATTTCTTGAATGAAGCATTTTGAATTTTTCTTCTAGAGTAGTTTGATTTTGAATAATCTTTGGTTTATATTGAGAGGGAAAACAGCTTTAGAAATTCAGTGAAGGAATAGTCTAAATATTTTGTATTAAACTAAGCATTCAGCTGATACTGAATTAATTAGAAGAATAAACAAGAAGAATTTTCTATTTCTTTTGGCAGACAAACGGAAATATCCATTGTTTTTACACCTCTATCCTGCTGGCCACTGTGGTGTGCTGACAAGTAGAAATGCTTTAATCAGGACAGGAAGAATGGAAGGGAGGTAATTTATGGGGTTTACATAGACATTAATAGACTGAGGTAGGTGTAAGCTTTCAGGTAAAAATTGGTAGGCACAACTGCAGCTAGATTGGCTCAAAAATGTTAGCTAGATAAAAATCTCTGTAACTACTGAAGAGTTGAATTTATCTTTCCATTTGGATTTCCAAGTGCTAACAGTTCTTTCTCTGTTACTTTTTAGACATTGAATCCCTTTACCCTTCAGGGCTTGGATTTACTAACATCACAATTTGATTATGTTTTGATTTTAAAAATGTACCCCAGAAACAAATCCTTTCTTTTTTTATTTGGTGAGTGCTTTGAAATGTGGGATATTACTTTCATTATTCCTGCCGAGAAACTAAAAGCTCTGACTTTGACATCTGTTCCCCACATGGTTCTTCTGCCTAGCAGGTCCACAGCTAGTTGCCTAAGACAGTGAACCTATTTATTCTATGGAAAAAGGAGAAGGCACAGCAAAGGCTTAAACAGAAACAGCACAGTGATGTGATTCCTGGATTGATGCCATAAGTAGAGACAAGTGGCTGGCACTTCAGTGCAATCAGTGCAGTGCCAAGGTGCATGAGCACCAGAAAGTGAATACCAAAATCCAAAGTCGTTTTTACCAATTTGAAATAGCTTGGGATTTTTGGTTGGTTTTGTTTGGGTTTGTTTTGGCTTTGGTGGTTTTTTTGTTTTTTTTGTTTTTTCCCCAAAATAAAGTACTGCACTTGGATTTTTACTACTGAAAATATGCATGGCAAGTAGAAATGGATGTGCATGGATGAGTAAGGAGCTCCTAACTGAACTCAGACAACCTAAAAATGAATTCTACAGAAAATGAAAGATGGGTCAGGTGACACAGAAGTGTAGGGGAGTTCTCTGATCTTGCAGGGATAGGCTTAGGGAAGCCAATGTTGACCTTGAATTGAATCTGGGAAGGGATGTTAAAAGCAACAAAGGATTCTACAAGTACCTCATCAGCAAAAGGGAGACGTGGTCTCATGCTGAATGGGCATGGGGAACTGGTGAAAAATGACATGGAAAGGCCAAAGTACTCAGTGCTGTCTTTATCCCAGTTTTTGCTGGTAAAGCTAGACTTCAGGAATCTCTGGCCCCCAAGACCCAGGGGAAAGTCTAATCTCTTCTTTCAGTGATGTCTTTTCTTACTGTCTTTGTGGGACAGTGTCCAGCATCTCTCATCCTCGGCCTTTTTGCCTCCTCACAGAGCAAACAACCTTCTCCAACCAGTTAAATGTCAGCAGTGAATGTGTATTACATTTCCCTGAGTTCTCCTAGCAGGAGTGACACACTGAAAAAGGCCAGTACAGGTAGCAAGAATGTATTTATTGCACTGGCACCACCATGGACACAGAGCGTAGCCAGGCAACAAGAAAACAGGTCTTTCGTTTATCAGACAGGACGCAGAACAATCTCTAGATTTTCTTTCCTTTGCTTTGAACCAAAGAAAGCAGGTTAAAGAAGGAAATGTGCAGAATATGCAAAATTTTGCACAAGGGAAACTTCTGTTAGAAGAGAAAATCAAATATGGGAGTACATAGTTAGAAACACATATTCAGCTTCAGCAAACATGATTATGAGCTCTGACTCATTACCTTCCTAGAAAGGAACATATTGTAAGTTACTGGAAAAGTGTTTTCAGTGTAAAATAAATAACATATGAGGAAAAAAGAGGCAGTGTATACTGCTTGAACCTGGATATTATAATAAAAACAGAACACATTTCGGGTGTAGTCGAGGCTTAAGATAGGATTTTGATTCTAGATTTTATTATTTTAATTAAAAAAATATCCTGAACTTTGTCCATTTTTGATAAACATTTTGTGTTCTTTCCCTTGCTATGAAGAATAGCTCAAATGATATTAATTATAAATTATGTTTAATTTTCTTTCATTTTTCCTAAAATTCTTTGAAAGAAGATCAAAGTATATAATTTTGATGGAAGTTTATTGCTCATTTGAAGTAACTTAAGCTAAATACTGGGTGGTGTCTCTCTATTTGGAGTTATAATTAGAAGGTTGTGTCGATTCCAGAACAGGGTCAGATCACACCTACTGTACTGTCTTGTCTTCAGCCTGCAGCAGGTGCCTGGGAAAAGCCTAAACTTGTAATGATAGCTCCTTAGAAATCTTTCTTAGCTGTTGAACCCAGGACCTTCCTGAGATGAAGGTGAAGTGTCTTGGGTGGGTTTTTATCCAGTCAGCTTTTCAGCTGTAACAAGGGATTTGCAAAGCGGGGTAACTACAGGGGAAAAAAAAAAATCATTCAGTTTTGATAATAATTAAATAATTGTCTGTATTTTATTTGGCTTTGTAGCAAAAAATAGAATAAAGTACTGAGAGGAGGGCACATTTAATCTAGATCTTACCTGAGGGATATTTTTGTTTCGACGTAACCTTTTGACATTTAACTAATTTTTTGTATCTTCATTGTCCTGTAGAAGAGAGTTCTGCAGCTCATCATGTGAATGAAGAATTTCTGGGTTTTATATGCTTAAATATTCTGTACTATTCAAAGAAGAGTGAATACACTTTTAATTCACTGTTAAAAATCAACAAACAATATTCCCTGTACACCGGGCTCATGATTGTATATTCTGGATATTATTCAATCATACTTTGTCCATATCCTTATCTGGTTTTATATACAGTGTTTTTTAGGTGGTTATCCCATTCCAGATGCAGGACTTGGCCTTTATTGTGCTTAATGAGGCTCCTGTCAGCATATTTCTCCAGTCTATTGAGGTGCCTCTGGAAAAAACAGAGCATTTTCAGCTCTCCAGTATTTTAGTCTCCCATTTTTTCTGATTATCCTGTAATCTCTGAACCTCTTGAGAATGTGCTCTGTCCCACTGTCTGGATTGTTAATAAAGACATTAAACAGTATTGACCCAAGTATCAGTCTTCAACTCAGGAATAACTGGTTACCACTTGGATTCTGTGCTACTGAATGCAACCCTTTAAGCCTCATGATTCAGGCATCTTTTCACTTGTGTTGGCATTTGTTAATTGAGTCAATATCTCAATAACTGGCCTTTAAGGATACTACAGAAGAAGGTAAGGTAAAATAGTGGGCTCTGCTCTTGTCAAAGAAGGCAGTCAGGTTGGTAATGGGTAACTTTCCCTTGTCAGATTCATACTGGTTGTTTCCTTGCAAATTTGATAAACATTGACTTTGCAATAACTTCAGGATACTCCTTTGGTATACTTAGATGCTTCTAATCTGGTCCCATGTACTTGTATAGTTAATTCAGTTACATTCAGTTTAGATGTCTCCTAACTCTGATCTTCCTCTGCATTTTGTAATGCTTTGCTTCCACGGACTATGATAGTAGGCTCAGGGACCTGGCAGATCCGTGGTCAGGACTTATCAGTGAAAACTGAGGCAAAGGCAGCACTAAGTACTTCTCAGGGTTTGGTTGATTTTTTTTTTTTATTATTATTATTATTATTATTTTTTTTAATGTGTGTGTCACTTTTCATTATCTCCCCTCCCCTCTGAGCCACAGGCTGGTGTCCACTTGGACATCTTTCTGATGCTATTCGCTTTCCATCTGGTTTTGAGTCTGGCTGAGCTTTGTCTTTCCTTGCTTCATTCCTGCATATTCAGGCAATACCTCTAGATTTTTCATGGAGAACTCATGCCTTCTTCTACCCTTTGTGTATTTGTCTTTTGTGTTTCATCTCCGATAGGCATCTCCACAAGTTCTCATGTGTTGGCCTATGGTGCTCAGATATCTATATATTGGAATGGACCAGCTTTATGACATGAGGAGTTGTTCCTGAGCATTAACCATCTATCCTGAATGCCCTGTGCCTGTCAAAGCAATCTCACATGGGATAGAGCCAAGAAGATCCCTAAGCAAGCTGATATCTGCTATTCTGAAGACCACAACTGTAGTTCTACTATTTGTTTTACTTACTTTTCTCAAAATGGTCAACCCCACTCCTGCAGCCAGGGCATGCCTCCCCTTTCACATGCCTACTTCATCTCTACTTCATCTCTGGATTACTTTTAATCTTCTTGCATAAATAACCATCCTGAAAATGTGTTGGTTTTTAAATTTTATCTGTGTTCTATAGCCCCTTGTAACAACACTTCAGTTTGAGACTAGAGTTTTTCATGAGCAGTCCCACCCATTCTGCAATGAGAACTTCCTTAAGCTCTGCCGTGATGAACTTGGTCGGGGTAGAAATGTGTTTTTTCCTGGTGTGGCTTTATCTTAACATTTAAGACATTAACATCTTAAACATTTCTTTGATAATTTAGGGCTTATTTGAACTGTTATGAGTCTTGCTTTTAGTGTGTTTGAAGAAGGATTTATTTGTAATATTTATGGCTTTTGCAAATTATTCTTCAAGTTCTTTGTTTTTTTTTCATTTTGACACTGCTTTAATATTTGAGAGACGCTTACTCCTTTTTGTTAACTACTTCTATCCTGTTGTTAATCTATGCCAAGCTAACTGTTTCCCTTTCCCTCATGTCTTTTTATTTTGGATTTTTTTTCATAAGTAGTATTCATGTATCCCATAGCTCCAGCTTGATATTCTTGAATGCTGATTGTAAAACTTTAACTTGCAGCTGCCTCACTTAACTCCTTTTTACCAATCTGCTTCATTCCAAAGTTCTCTATTATGAAGCAGAACATGCTGTGGTGGATTTGTGTATTCATTTGCTTTTGTGGTGATGCTGAATCTGAGTATTTATTAGTTGCTATTACAGTGCTGTTCCTGCATGGTACTCAGGGGAAAAAAAAAAAATTGCTTCTTCCCTCTTTGGCCTCATGTTAAGTTGCTTCATAAAAACCTTGTATTGTGTCTAAAACTTTACTCTTGCTGCCAGACTTCAGGGTAATGCATATCCAGACTTTCTGAGGGTAGTTGAAGCCTGTCATTGCTGCTGCACTTTCTGACCTCATAGCATCCCTTACAATATGTGTTTGGGAAAACTACCCATTGCCCTGGAGAGGATGCCCAGTCTCTTTCTAGGAGGCCACTAGAGAGAGGTTTTCTATTTTATCTTTCCATCTGTATCCTTAATTTGTTTCCATAAGTAACTTTGAAGATGATTTATAGCATGAGTTATGGATCCCTCTAAATGTGTCTCAGCTTTGTAAAAATCTGAGATCAAATCTCTACTGTACCTCAGTTCTTTTTTGTTGGCTTTTTTGCTCCCATACATTAGCACAGGGAGGGAGAACACAGCACTGAATCATTTTCCTCTCCTTCTGCTCACTCACCTGCTACATCACTAGGAGACCTTTCTTGGGCACTCCAATACTGTTCTGGAGTTTCCCTGAAGGTCATCTCAACAGATTGGATTCCTAAATATCTTTCCCTAAGTCTTCAGCAGGTCAGTGCTTTCACTGTCCTTTTTGAAGGCAGTTAGAGTGAACACAACTGCAGCATGTAATTTTCTCAGAAAAGATGTAAAGATGCTTGTTTTGCCAGCTCACTGGGGCACACGTGTGATAATGAGATATTCTGCCCTTTCAGAGATACAGCATATTTACTGTGTGACTGCCAGTAATATTAGCTAGTGCCATCACTTCATCCAGTCTTGCTCCCATTTGTGCTGTTTAGATTGAGGAGCATGCATGAAACTTGTAATGTGGGAATACAAATTAAAATGCATTGACTTGCTTTGCTGAGATATGAAAGAAATTCCCTCTGTACTCCCTGTGCAGCAAAACACATTTCCCTCTCGTGCGCAGAAAGTAGCCAACCTGTTGACACTCTTGGTTTGTTGTGCTATTTTGATTTATTCAAATGCATGTTGCAGTTTGAAATTGAATCAGAGCAGATTAGCATTTGTGGAGAACCGACCTCCTAAAAGAGACAAAACTTTGATAAAAGATGTTATTGTGGTGGCGACAGTGGGAGGGATTTGCAAGTATGCATTTTAAGTAGGCTGGGTCTGTTACCAAGTCAGAATTGTTATCTGTGCTCTGCCTTGCATCACATCTGCATTATCCCCCCAGGATTCTTGAGATACCAATCTCTCTTCATTAGAACAAGAACAACGGCCAAATGATTGAGATTCCTGCTTGGCTTATCACATTTGGAAAACTAGCATTCTGACAGTAAGACATGACAAGCTACATCTATACTAAAAAAATAATGTATGTTAGAAAATAACTTTCAGCTAGCACATCATCAGACATGATTTTGTATTAAATTTAGATTGATATTAAAAACATTGCAGCTGAATTACTCCATTTATTGAGAGAAGTTTTTATTTATTGATGACTACTGTATACTAGAAGTTGCTCCCATGAGCATTAGGAGGTCTTTGGTGGGATACAGGACTGGCAAGTTAAAATGTGCTAATTTAATTAGCAAATTTAGGGAGTTAGTGCACTATAGAGGAGGAAAGAAGGAATTTGATTCATGAGTAAAAATTAATTTCTAACTGACACTAATCCAGCACAGCAGTTTTATTGCCAGCGGACTTGGGACAGTGAAGTAAGAGGAGATGAAAACTAGCAAAGATAGCTTTATGTCTTCCTCTTTCTCTTCCTGCTTTTATTTGTTGGTATTATAACTTTTATTTTGCATTACATTTAGTTTAGGTGCTTTAATATTCTGTTAATACAGCTGTGCTTTGAGTGTTCTCCTGCTCTAGCAGTTAGTTCCAGCTGTAAGAGGGCCAGTCAGTGCTCTAAAATGACTTATATACCCATCTCATATTGGGGTATCCCCTTTAATTGTATCATTTACTCATGTCCTTCAATATTGCTATTATTGGTTTTACTGTTACTGCTATTACTAGTACTAGCAGTTTATGTTTTAGGGAATGCATGGTATTCTTGCCAAGGGCATTTTTTTTAGGTGCAGAATAATTTATTTTGAACAATTGAGTTTTCTTGCTTGAGGACATCTGCCATCACTATAAAGTTATTGAGATGTTATGTAATTCCCCCAGAAAAAGGAGGAAAAAAAAAAAAAGGCAAGATCCAACTTCACATACATTCAAAATTTTGATTCTATTCTGCTACCTTAATGGCTTTGTAAAATCAGTTTTTTTCGTCATACACAGTTTTTTTCTCAAAAAGCTGCCTACGATGTTATGTTATTTTCACCCCAATCACTTTGTGATTATGTTTGTAGAGGAGACGGATAGAAAAGTTTTGCAAATAGAACAATTGAAGAAGCTTATTTTCCTGGAGTCTCATTAAAAAAACCCAAACCAAACCAACCAACCGACCAAAAAAAAAAAACAAAACACCAAACCCAAACAAACAAAACAAAAAACCTACAAAAAACCCCAAAACCAAACAAAAAACACACACAAAAAACCCCAAACAAACAAACAAAAAACTTAGTTTGCTCATATTTTCCTCTCTAGCTAAATGGTGAAAGTTTCAGAAAGATGAGAAGTACCAAGAAGAATTGGAAACAGATTATTTTAGTAAAGGTGTGTTGATTAATCCAATCTATTGTGGAAGAATAGGAAGAGGCATATGTTTTTGGAAGAGTGATCAAAAACAAAAAGAGGTACATGAAGGTATACATCAGAATCAATATTTTTAAGAGCTAAAGTATGAGAACTCTTTTTTTCCCCTGAAAACTGATTCCTGACAAATGGAGAGCATCATGAATGCAGATATTCACACTGGATTTTAGGTGACTTGAAGAGAGCAACATTCAAAATATTACCAAAAAAGTGCAGAATGGAACCAAACATGGGCAAACTTACCTATATTTCTGTAATATATACAAACACAATAATTTCAATATGGAATGACATGGCATTCAAATTTTTAGGGGTTTTGTTTCTTCAGTTTCTCAGAGGAGTGGTTGATTCTTTCTAGCATGCAACTCACATTAAAATTTATCTCCCACATCTCATTGTAATTTGGATTTTGTGGATTAATGGGAACTGTTTTCTAAGAGGACTGCAACTTTCAAAACAATTTTGGCTTAAAAGAAAGTCTCTAGCTATGAATGTTGTAGGGAGTAGGGAAAAGAGTGAGGAGGACAGAGTGGCAAGTTATGGTTCCCCACTCCCTCTACACCTGTGCTGCTGGTGGGGAGACGGTAGAGGAGTCCAGAGTGAATGGATTAATTTGTTCCTGTGAAAAGTTAGTGGTGTCTGTGGTGAAGTGTTTTAAATTTACCTGTTTCTGACCATCAGACTCTATTTTTAATTGTCAATGAAATGTCTGTCCCACCTTCCCTCTGCTTTCTTCAGAAAATGACAGATTAAGAATGATATTAAAAGTACCTGAATTCAAAGCAACATGTTTAACACAGAATACTGATGGTGTGGATGAACGTAGCCAAAAATTGTGCGGTTTCTAGGAATATGGGTATGGAAGAATACATTATTTTAATCCACCTGAAAAGTAATATATGTATTGTCCTTGAAAAGATCTGCTAGTCAGACAGGCTTTGTCTTATGTTGCTGACATGAAATTTCTGTTCTACTTGGAGATATGGTTGTTTAGGTTGTCAGTTACCATGCAGGCCAAGCATGAGCAAGCAAGAATGACTGATGTGCTTCCTCCTTTTTTTGTAGGATAGTCTGTGTATTGCAAACCTAAAATGTAGCTATTCATCTCTTTTCTGTAATATAGGTTCATATCCTACTCCTGTAGGTAACTTCAGGTAAAGCCTTGTTCTCTCCTTGAAGATCCCAGGTTTATAAAACTCTGTGTGCTGTGAAACCCTTGAAAGTTCAGGGCTGAAGTGTGCTTCAAGAAGAGTCATTGCAGGAAAGTTTGGTTTGGTTCTGCCTGAGTTTAGACATCAAATATACTCCCTGAGGAGGCAATAGTTGCAGAGTCTTGTGGCTTGTGTTGCAGTCATTTTAAGTATGTGAGTTCCTTCTTCTTTAAATCTTTTTTGTTCTTTAAGTTTCCTTCCCCCCTCCCCC
>VXAU01003114.1:359-49401 GCA_013399695.1 Formicarius rufipectus | reverse complement strand
GGAATTTGTTTCTTCTCTGGATGGAATTTCTTTCCTCCTACTACCCCTTGATAATGCCAGGATAAATTTCTTCTGAAGCTTCTGAAGTTCTTTACAAACATCAGTGATGTAATATTTAAAACACTGATACAAGTATTTGCAAATTGAGCTTTTACAAAAAGATGCCTACCATCAGTCTAAAACTTGTGTTCAAGCTTAGAGTTAAGTATGCACCAAAGCCTAAGTTTTGTTCAGTCTGATTTTATGTCAAATCTCCATGGAGCTTTGCAGTTCATGTATTTATATTTGAAGAAGCAATATGTGTTCAAAAGTGAATGTGAGATCCTCGTTGGAGTACACCAGATTAAGTTGAAGTTATGTCTTTCAAGTTCAGTCTTTAGAGTTGGCCACACTGACTTTCATAACACTCACTACATTACATAATTAAGGTTTATTTATGTATACGACAATATAGTTATGATGAAGACTGGGAAATTAGGAACAAACTTAGTCAAGATGTGAAATCTACAGAGGTGTTTGAAAGACCATATTGATTGCAGGATTTATAAAAGCCATGCCACTGTAAATACTGTCAATTTACTATCAAACAGAATGTGTCAACTTAAACCCCACTCCTTAACTTATGCAGCTGTGTTCTTAGTTGAGATGTGTATCAGCAGCTGTGTATTACCTGTCCTTATTTTCATTGGCACTGACTTTCAGATCCCTGTTTCCTCTTTCCCCAGAGCAAACAAACTTTAGTGTCTATAATTTGATTCAATGAATTTTGTTACCAGCTCAAGTAGAATTATAATATTAATTAAAATCAGTACATGAAATGCTGCAGGTTGTATTTTGCATGTGAAAATTGGAGCTTCTTATTAAGAAATGTAGAAAAGAAAATATCCTAACAGGATGAACATCACAGTGAATCAAATACCCAACATGGGTTGTGTGTCATATCTGTGCTCCTCATCTGAACCTCACGAAGTGTCACCAATCGGTATTAAGCAGGAGTATGTGTCAATTTAATGGAAATAGTGGGCAACAGTAACAGTCTTAAAACATGTTTTCCCACTCGCTTCCTAAAATAATGCAATCCATGCCTCCATCCAGTCTTTCATAATGAAAACCTCTGATTCCTTCTCTTCTGATGGCAGAAACCACCTTGCTTTTATTCTGTTGGAACATTTTGTTTTGTCTTTGTGTGTTGAAGATTCAGGACACATTTTGCTCCTCTTTTTTTTCCACATTGAAATGACATTTATCTTGAGGAATTTTCTACTTGTCTTCTCCCTTTATATAACCAGAAAACTGTGTTAAATATCTAAATTTCCATTTTGTAGAAAACTCTCACAAAATTCCTGGAGATTAGAAATAAAAAAAAAATACTTCTCTATATAGAAATGTGTGTCTGCATTACTGAACTTAGGAAGCCTTAGGCACCAAAGTACAAGAGTTTAAATGACTCAGCTCTCTTCAGGTGCCTTTGTGCTATATTTAATTTGCAGCTTGCTCTGTTATTATCTCCTCTAGCAGTGGAACCTAGTACTATAAGTACTCTTGATTTCAAAGATGGGGCTTGCCTTTGTCACCAATGTGTCTGCACTTATTTCTTGTCCAGACAGTATTACTTCTTTTTGGCATGTGTTCTCATTTGACAGGGTTTTCCCAGAGAGTTTGCCATTTAGTTAGCTTGTAAGTATTTGTATTTATGTGTAATTATAGCAGTTTCTTCTGTTTGGGTTGTTGTATGTGATATTACCTCTGATATCCAGAAAGAGTACACAACATTTTAGTGTTTAATATCTTTATTTAAATCTGATTCTTCAAAGAAAGAAATGAAAGTTTATTTTCCATTTATTCTATTAACAGCATTACTGTTTTTGTGATGTGGTGGTAAAATATTAATATTTAAGACTTGAGAGGTCTAGCCAATATGTTTATCCTAACTAAAAGAATATTTTAGCTAACAACTAACAGTCTGTGATTGTTTCCAATTCTTTGCTGCTGAGCTAAGGTGACACTGGTGTGCTACTCCTACAGGCTCCACCAAGAGCACCACAGCTCTTCTATTGTCACAGTGTTTAATGTTTGATTCTTTTTCAGAAGGGTGGCAATTAGCAAGCTTTTTAAGAAGTCCATCTCTCAAGGGATAGATACCAGGCTTTGCTAACATAGAAATGTTTGTTTTTCTTCACCTCTTTATTTTTTTATGAAATGTATATATGTTGGGTCTCTATGATCCCTTGGCAGAGAACATGGGAGTGAGAGGAAGATGCTGTCCTAATGTTCCCCCACTATGGTCAGAGTTAATAAAGCCACTACCTGAATTGTCCCAGATTTTACTTGTGTTATTGTGTACTTGAAGTTCCCAGATTCTCCAACCATGACCTGCTTGCAGAAACATGTTTATCCTTTTCTCAGATTTCAAAAGCTTGAAGAACTCTCGTTTTGGCTTCTGAATTGCCTGTCTCCAAAGTCTATTGATAATCTCTTCCAAAATTTGCCGTGCTTGAAAAATGTACTTATCTAGTTTGATCTGTGACATTGTGTAATTTTTGCATTTCACATCCTTATCCTTCAAATTATTCTTTTATTGTGGACTTGTAGCCAATTGAAAGCTGAATATTTTGTCCCTGGATATTGATTCATTGATTAACATTTTACATTTAATCCAGTCTTCTTCCTGCTGTTCATGCTTGGCATATTCTTTTCAGTTCAGTTTTGGCAAGAACTTTCATTCAAATCTTGCTTTTAAGCATCTATATTTCACTAAGTCTTTCTACTCTGACCTCCTGCTGACAACTAACTCTTGCATTTCTCCAGGTGTTTGAAATTTTTTGTGTTGTTTAGATATAGTATATTCAGTATTAGATACTTGTATCCAGTGACATATAACATATAGATTCAATGCCATGTAACATAATAGATTGAGCGTGTCCTAATGGATTAGGAACTTAGTTGCTTATCTAAGAACAGTCTTTTGTACTGTAATCTCTGTTATGGACATGAATTACTTTTTTCATTACAGAGTCAAAAGAATTAGGTCATTTCTGCTTTTTTGTCTGCCACATTACTGCTTTTTTATCTAACTCCCTATGACATTTCTTTCATGCTGCTAGATACAGCTTGTTATAAAATATATATTAAAAAATCATTCACAAGTGGATTCTTCCAAAAGTTTTTAATATATTCCCTGTTATGTGGTAGTTGTATAGCATTGCAAAAGCAAATTATGTAAATAGGAAGGTTTGTGATGGGGGAAGAGAAGTAATAGCATTAGATTTCATAAGTCCTTTTTTGTTGGTTTATTTTTCCCCTTTTCCTCGAATGAAAAAATCTCATTTTTGGGCCTGTTGAAACACAAATGCTTTGAAGCTATTTGCCCCTTCATTTAAATAGGCTTTTACCCTATTGTAAATTATAGGGTCTGCTTGCTATTAATATAGTCTTCATTAAAAGGGAGGTACAAAACATTTCCTATATTAAACCCAGATAAAGGTCTTCAGTTGTTTCCTTATAAATAAAAATGAAAAGGCTGTGATTTCAATAATTGAGCAACGATGGTTACTTCAGAAATCTCAATTCTCCTGATAAAATGTGAAGTGCTTTGTGGTATTTTTGTCTAAAGAACATAAGGATGTGCACTGTCGAGGTGAAAGAATGCAGACTGATTAAAGATGGGCTTTGACTACATAGCATATACAGGCATTCAAATATGTACATATATTGGCACATAAACACCAAGCATGCAACCTGCTCCACTGAACAATAAAGTTCATAAATCATAACTCTTGAATGTTAAATATGGAAACAATTGGAATTAACTCATGCAGTGAAACTATAGTAAGGCAGACTAGGCATTACAGTCCTGTTATAAATCTGTTGAAGCAGTGAGACAGCTCAAAAATGAGGATAAATTGGTTCTACTTTGCAGTGCTCTGTTTCACTGTTGTCATGTATGTCTCTGCCCATTGCTTCTGTCTCTGAATGGTAGTTTCAGTGCATATGGTTAGTGCTGCAGTCATACCTTTAGAGACTAAAGTCTCCATTTGATGCTTGAGATAAATACTTCAAAAACTGCAGTATCCTGGTTGGATATATGGGGTGATGAAGCCTCGTTGGTGTGTTGGGTGGTGGGATGATCACAACGATATGAATTAGTCTCCTAGGCTAAGATTTTAGTCCATGCATCTAGGAGAGGGTGCGGGGGTGCTCTCCCCTGGTTCCCCCCCGGCCACGTGGTGCTAGAGCCCTGGGCGAAGGACAAAGACACCACACCAGCTTGGGGAGAGAGGGAGAGAGGGAGAGAGAGAGAGCTTTATTCAGGAAGTAGGGACTTTTTATAGTCCCTTAGAGGGGGTTCAGGTTCTCCAATGGGGGGAAAAGGTATTGTGTGGCTTTGGGCCAACAGGGATGAGGGGATTAACATATAGGCGGGGAAAGGTTTCAGGGAGAAAGGTGGGTCACGCCCCTCGGTTCCCTGGGGGGTGGTCTTGGAATGCCGAAGGGGCTCTCTGGGAAGGGCACATGGTATCTAGGAAGTGGTACAAAGGGATTCTGGGAAGGGGAAGGCATGGATTCCAGAGGGGGACATACATGGCAAAGGTAAACATACATTTTACACAATATTAAAGCATCAGTTCAAGGTCTTATCAGTTACATTCTGCATCATTTCCAGGTGTTATCAGTTACATTCTTAATCATTTCAAGGTATTATCAGTTATATTCTTAATCCATTCCCACACTGCAGTAGGGCACACTTTCCCACGGTGCAAGGTTTCCCAGCAGAACTGACCTCAGAGACTGTGCTGATGCAACCCATCCCTGCTGGAGAGAGAGGTTCAGCCTCTCTGCTTGTTCCTATCTACTTGTCTTAATAAAGGTCACTAAAAAAAAGTGGATAAATAGCATCAAGTGTAACTGGTTATTTCAGCTGTAGTGATCAGTACAGTGAATAAGGAGGTTGGCCTGCTTCCTTTTGGATTAACATTGATAAACCTTCAGCAGCAAGACTACATTTCCAAGGAGAAAAAGCCTCTTAAGGCATTTCTGGATAGAGTCACCCACAGCTAATGATCAGTATGTCTAAAACACATATCACAAGCATGGGCTTAGATAGCTCTGAGGTTTATATTTTTGTGTTCCCTGCATTTCTAACTAATTCCTGTTGGTTGCAGGCAGTGGAGTGGCAATGTGACGAAGCTACTAAAAGAGCCTGTTACAGTAAAGGCAAATCAAAGGTAAGCATAAGACAGCTGTTCTGCTTTAGTAAAATTTATATGTTCATAGCAGGTATAATTCAGTGTATAAATCTCTACCTTATGCATTTTTACTGTCTCTCTTTCTAAAGAGAGTTGAATAAAAGGAATTTGACACTGATGTGTAACCAAAGGAATGCAAAAAAATATAGGGAGTATGGGGTTAGTGTTAGAGGCATGTGATTCTTTTCTGAAATGATCACTAATATTAACTTCCAACAATTTACTGTTTTGACTCCACAGGCTAAACCAGGACATGTCATATGTAGTGGACTGTATTCTCACATCATTTTTAGTGCTGTAAACCCTGAGTAACTGTGCAATTACTTTATAAAATCTTCAGTTCATATCCCCGTGTATTAGGTGCAGTTTTATGAACTTTTCTATTTCCTATCTACTGGTGTTATAAAGAAAATAATATTGAATTCGCTAACTTTTTAGACATGGGACTTGATATAATTTTAGTATTTAGAACTGATTCTTTATCTGGCCAACTGCACTTTCTTTTATTCAGCACAGGTAAATGTAATGCTAAGATTGAACTTGTATTGATGCTGTGTTCTTTTGTGGCTTTTCCAACCTGAAGCTAGTTGTCAAATTAATTATAAAAGCAGTTAGAATTATATGCGATCTATGTTTGTAATTATTATACTGTTTAATGATTAAATTTAGTTCAGTTAAAACATGAAGGGAAAACACGTTAAGAGTGATATCTGTACTTGTTTTTATTCAGTAGAATGTGTCAATGTACATTACTGCTGTGCAAAACTCAAAAAATTCTGAACTTCAAAAACATATTCCTAAAGCTCTGCCATCTCGTGGAGGAGTAATCTCTTCTGCATAGTTATCTAATTACTTACTTTTTAACTTCTCCCATGAAAAAGTTCATTTCCAGCTCTTTTTTTACCCACTGCTGGAAAATGAAATTGCAGTTTACAGTTGTACATTTGAGATTAAAGAGGAAGAATGGCCTCACTTCAGAAGCAGGTCCACATTATACCATGAGGTATAGAAAAGAAAGAACTTTTAGGACCTACTATTTTGAGCAAATGTTTAAATTTTTAAGTTGTTATTTCTCCCTAGAAAATGTATGCTTTTATATGTAATATAAGCCTCAAGCCTTTATCCTTAGCTTTTAGAAGACAATACTTGGAAGTAAGTGATAATAGACTATGACAGATTGCATTGATCAAGGGGCATATACAGTAGAACCTATTCTGTGGGAATGCAATGTGTAACTAAACATTTATGGTTTACAGTGATTTTCCAAGTTTAAAGCTGCAAGAATAACATCCAACTTGTCTGAAAGTCACAGTGCAGTGACTGTCTAACATGATGGATAAAAGTAATTGTAAAGTCAAGGCTATAGTAGTGTATTTTTGAGTAATATGATGAGAACACTGGTACCACAAATTTGCTTCAACAGTGCAAAACACATGTTGCTATTAAATAATTTTACTAGGAGAAATACTCTACACTGGTGAAACACATGTAAGATTGGACCATAGTGTAGTTTTTTAATCATGCAGAGTTTCATTCATGCTCATCATACCCTGTTGTAGAAGTTAAGTTGTCACTGTAAAATAGTATATATGCTACTGTAATAATGACTTCTAGTATTCTTTCTTAGTATTGTTATTATTTGGTTTAATATTTCCTTTGTACCCATAGCGATGTTCCTCATTCACAGCCTAGAAGAGGAGTACAATCCTGGTTCTTCATTACATTAAAATTATCCTGAAAGTAAATAGTTCTGCTCTTATGGTTATCAGAGGGTGTTTTTTTGGTGTGCAGACTCTATGGCCTGAGAGCTTCATGTGGGAGTTGCTGAAAAATGCAGAGATACTGACTGAGACAACCTACCAGTTGGAACAACAACTATCTTTTTGAACTTTTCATGCCTCTTGTTTTCACTGATGTGCTCGAGGTTAAAATCAAAGGTTAAATTTATGACCAGAGAAAGGATAGCCTAATGATATTTGTCCTTTATTGCCTTATTTTCAAGACTAAAGCAAGGTCATTATACTCTGGAGAAGGAGCATTTATGCATGTAGATGAGGAATGCAGCTGATATGCAGCTTGCTTCTCTTCCTAGTCAAACGATAAAAACCTTCCCTTGTTAAAACTGGGAATTATCAGACCAAGTGGTTTACTCCAGTGGTACAGGGAATTGCCTCTCCTCAGGGGGAATCTCCTGTAGACACAATTCCAGTTACTGTCATCAAAAAAACTGCTTGCTTGACTGTTGTATAAATAGATCCAGGCAAATCTGGAGAGTTGCTGGGGATTGCATTTCTATAACATTTATCAGGGCCAATTCAGATTTCAGGACAGGCACATGTAACTGCAGGGAAAGGACAGGAAAGATTGGAGACAAAATATGAAAGGCCAGCCCAGACTGTGGCTAAGGAGAGATGAGAATTGCAAGGATGGCTGTGCATATGTTATTCTTTCAGATCCTGCTTTCTCTTGAAGCTCTCTTGACCACAGAGCAGCATGAGGGCAGTGAGTTCAGGTGGCAAAACTAAAAGTCAGCATTCTGATGGAGTCACTGCCCTGAAACCAGGAGCTGGCTTTGAACCCTGAAGCAATTCTAGCAGTTTTGAGATAATAGTGAAACACAACTCTATATTTTTTTTTGTTCTTGAGAAAGAAGCTGCATGGAATTTTGCCTGTAGCTGTTATCAGCACTTGTTGTTGTGAAGTTTGTGCTTTAGGAGCCACCAAGGGAAAAGAGCTGAAGGGGGAAATGTATAGGGACATCTGTCACATTTGACAGTGTAATGCGCACTTGACTTGTGAAGGCCAATGTTGTTGCTCAGATGTCAGATGTTTATCCACCAATTTAAGCTGCTGCTTCAAATAACTAGTGGGTCCAAGAGTGAGTCAGACAAAATTATGTCCTTGTGACCGGCATGCATTAGCATTTAGAAGTCTAAAACACCACATGTGGTTAAAAGAATAAATTTGCCCATTCACACTGAGACTTGCGGTAGAGAATGTTAGAAAGGAAGAATATAAATGCACATGTTAAAAATGCAATAAACCAAAGAGATTAAAAACAATAAGTATAATTGAAATTAAGTCCCATCCCTTACTTATTTAAGATTCTAATAGTTGTGTGTGTTAGTATCTGACCCTTCAATAAAGGTATGTAAAAATTAAGCACAGGTGTGTTTAAAATGTTAACCTATACAGGAAACATTGCTGCTAGAGGATTACTATACTGAAGCCACATTGTCCTTGAACTGTCAAAGTGGTCTTAAATTAAAGTAACAGCCTAGACTGCTTGGCTGCTGAATCTTTTCCAATAGATGTGTTTTGTCTCAGATATGCTGATGTAAAAGTATAAAGTACTTCCTAAATTAATTTATTTCAGATATATTTTTATAGGAAAACAGGAAAGTACTTGACATAGAGGTCAAGATGAACTGGGGAATAAGACTATATAAAAGATGGCTATTAAACCTAATACGACCCTCTGAACTAAAAATTCCTTTGCTTTTGAAGTCCTTTGTATTCAGCACTGCCACTTCTACAACGCACATCTCATTTTTGAACATTTCAAAAGTGAACTAGTACAACCAAGCTTCATTTCAGAGCTATGAAAGTATCTCTGAACAATTCAAGTGATTAAACAGTGAATTAATTTTTCAGTATACTTTTGGGTGGTGATTGTTTTATTAATGAAAAACTTTTTTTAATTTGTTTTCTATTAATGTGAACTTTTTTGTCATATGAAGAAAATAGACACTTAAAAAAAGCTATTCTTTCAGTTTTTATTTTGTTGCACTGCATGCCCAACAGAAATTTAAAATGAGATATCTTATTTGTCCTGTTGCAGTATGGATTGTTTTCAAGTTGGCACAGGACTTGGGAACATTAAAGAGAAGAATCTTGTGATTCCCAAGAATGTCAGAGTTTGAAAACTTAACATTACTTTTTAACAAAAAGAGTGGGTGACCAGCATGCAAGTCATTTGGAAATGACACTATTTCAGGGAGCTCTGGAATATGAAGAGGAAAGGTTGGATGCATTGTAATGTCAGAACCCACTTATTTTTCCTACACTTACATTCCATGGCATGCTGCAAAGGGCAGAATGGAAACAAAGAATAAATTACTGTCATGCATTATATGAAGCTCCATGAGCACCCTTCCCACAAAAAAATAAAAAAAAAAAGAAAAGAATTGCCCTCAAGTTTTGTGGGCTATTTATTCATTTATTTATTTATTTATTGTTGTTTGTTTTGGGGGATTTTTTTTGTTTTTTTTTTTTTCTTTTTTTTTTTTTTTTTTTTTTTTTTTTTTTTTTGGTTACTTGGTTTTGTTTTCTTTTGGTGATGCTGTTAACAGAACCTGAAGCAAGGAAACTGCCCAAATTGCCAAGATGTGAAATCATTTATTTATAAAAGGCTTGTTGCACTGCCTAACCGTGTTTTATGGTTGAGTATTTGCTGCTCTGTAGTTTAAAGAATATGAAGATGACAGTTTTGTGAAATTCAATATAAAAACGTTGTCTTTTTTATCCAATAGGAATTAAATTTTATTTCTAAAATATTTGGCCCCTACCTTTAAAGGTTCAAAGATAAGCATTTAAAAGCAACATTTTCATGAGAGATTAGTGTAAATGTTTGAGAGGTATTTTTTCAAAGAGGTAAGTTTTCTTCTGAGATTTTACAGGATTTTTCTAGTTTATTTTTAGCTTTATGAGGAAAAGTATAGAAGATAAATTCTCTGAGTTTTCTCAGAGATATTTAAAGTATTTTCCTCATCTTCTTTAGCAATCTATTTTGTGCCTGTTCATTTTAGTCAGAGTTATATTTGTTTTCTTCCAGCATGAGAGTCTATTTTCAAGATAAACAAGCAGTACATTTAATATAACTGTAGACCAGATAATGGGACTTCTGGACCATTACTACTGTATGGATTTTTTTACATGATTTCACTTAATACCTGCTGGAATTGCATAGCTGTAATTTCGCAAGGTTTTTCCATGCTTTATATGAGAACTGTCTTGTTATAAATGGTAGAGAGTATTCAAATGCAAGTTTCCAGGAAACTTTATTTTCTCCAAATATATTGGTGATTTTTTATCAGATAGGGACACTGATCTTTGCAGGAATTGTTTGAATCTTTCCTATGTACAGTTCTGGGAGATTTTTAATATTGCAGGAGAAGGGTTTCTAGCTGAATAAATAATAGAATTTGATGTTGATTTCTGAATTCTGAAATGAGAGACATGAACATCATAAAACCTTCACACATCCTAATGGAGTAAAAAACATGTAAAATTATTCCTCAGGAGTAAGCAACTTTGTATTGTGGTAATGAAATTTTTGAGAAACTTTGAATTAACAGGAAAATAGATGCTTCTGATAAAACAAATTGTGTAAATTATGAAGGGAGTGGTAACAAATTGCTAACACACCGAGTATGCTTAAGCCTTCTTCACCTAAAGCTTTTCTGTGTGGACCCATAACCACAGAAAGCAAATCATAATTAGTCTCCTCTATACTTTGGAGTATCACTGAATATATTCTTTGTTTTCTGCATGGCAGGAGGAATGTCAAAACTACATTCGAGTTCTTCTTGTTGGAGGCAAGCATCTCTTCACGTGTGGAACCAACGCGTTCACTCCAATCTGCACCAATCGAACGGTACAAGTTAAATGTTTCGCCCACGCGCTGAAGTCTGTTCTGAGACAGCACATTAAAAGGCAGAGCATGCTGTGGTTGAGAACTGGTTGTTTGCATGTCAGTGGGTGAGCTGATGTGTAAAAGGCTGATTTAGCTAGTGGCAGGCCAAAGAGGAGAGCTACCTGAAGATCTCTCTTTGCAGTCTTCTCCTCAGCTGTGAGAGGAGTACAGCTATGAGCAGCTCAGCTCCTCCCACAAGGCAGTTTTCATGAACTTTAAGTATTACTAAGACTTCTGCCATTGTGTCAAATTTGGTTTGCATTGACTGGTTTGGTTATAAAATGTAGTTCTGTAGGTGCCTGTTTCCAATGACTTTTTGCACAGACACAGTTTTAATGTCTTAGTAAGAGGCTTATAAACCTTAGCTGTTAAGACAACCTGACTGCATCAAAAACAAAAATGAGAGTTTATTCCACTTTGTCTAAAGTTACAGTTCTATTCAGTAATGGCAGAAAAAGCACTAGATGTTTACATTCTTGAATCTTTATGTTCCACTGCGTAGAGATTTCAAGAGTACAAGAAAGGACTATCTTAACACACACCTATACGTATTTCTAAAACTAATACACTCCGTCAAAACAATGTAACAACACACAGCTATAGCTAAGTATCAACCAAGATATATTTTGTATTTTTTGTGAATTTACATAGCACTTACCTATCTTAATTTATAGAACCCTTTGCTTGTATCATTCCACGGAATATTAGCATGTCCTTCTCTCAGTTCACTGTTAGCCAAGGTCATCTTGCAGATTCCATTGTTATCACTGAGGCCTCTGTCTTGGGAACTGCTTCTGACTCCTTAGTCTGAAAACTTGCACGGATCCAACAGGTGCCTACTGTGGATATTTAGTTTTGGAGAAATGACAGTACCTGTATGAGTGATTTCTGACTGATGACAATGAGAAATCTTGGTTAAGAAGATCTATAGTTTTGTTTTCAAAAAAACTGATTTTAGGATTAATAATAGTCATAATGAATATCAAAATGTCACTGTTTGGACACCATTTGTTTCAGGAGGGGAAAAACATTTAAATACAAGGAATAACTGTATCACTAAAATATTCCTTTGTGTATTTATTATATTTAAACTCACTGTACCTTTACTTTCAAATAGCATATAAACATCATGCAGCTTATGGTTGAAGGTATTTGGGGTACTAAATCAGTGATGATTCTGCTCTTTGGAAAGCTGCTTCTGTTAATCTCATTTTTCCTGTGAGATTCTTTCCTAAAACGCACCAACAAAACAAATAGTCAATGTATTTTTTTTTTTTTATTATTGTCTTGTTGTTTGCTTCACTGCATACCTTAGTTGATTCTGGCAATCAGGTTTACCTTTCATAAGAACAATCTTTGTACAGATAACTAATTTTTGAGTCCCTTCTAATAGGAAACATTTTAGGCATGGTGGCTAACGATTGTCATGCCTGTTTTACATACCAAAGTGGCAAAAGTTAAATTGGACAACATGGTAATAAAACTTTCTATATGGGAAAATTTCAGATCGATGTAAAGGTCTGCTCATCACTATCATACAATACCAAAGCAGATAACTGGTGTTTGTGATAGGATTTTGCTGAGCTTGATGCAGCCTGGCTGAAATGATAATTTTCAGGTCATTTTAATCCTTTTTCTAATTCTTTTACAGTTAAGTAACTTGACAGAGATACACGACCAAATCAGTGGCATGGCTCGTTGTCCTTACAGTCCCCAGCACAACTCCACCGCTCTTCTCACTTCCAGTGGGGAATTATATGCTGCTACAGCCATGGATTTTCCAGGAAGAGATCCCGCTATTTATCGAAGTCTGGGGGCCCTTCCTCCTCTTCGTACTGCCCAGTACAACTCCAAGTGGCTGAATGGTGAGTGCTGATGGAGTGTGAGACTCATGGTTTTTTATCCCAAGTTTCTTCGTATTCGTGGTCTTTAAATTGCGTTCTGGTAATTTGAATCTTTTTAGAGTACTGCTTATCTAATTTTTTTAATTATTTTGCATTTTTTGAAAATTATTTTACAAGTATAAGTGTTATGGAATTTGTGTAATATAGCTGAAGTTTGTAGCTATATGTCATGTTTGCAGCCATAGGGACGAGCTGCACTTGCAGTGTGCTTACATGGCAAAGCTGAGTCAGCCTTGAGCAGTAGCTTGCCTTGAGCATTGTTTTGTTGAGTCCTTCAAAAACTGAAGGCATAAAATAAACAGGCTAGCATGGACTGAATTCTCCTGGCTTTCCCTACAGGCAGGAAAAGTTTGGCTTTCAAGATGCTTAGGTGGCAGACTGACATTTTTGACACTTACTATAGCCAAAGGATAGGGAATAGTCTGCAAAACATATCATAAAATTGTGTTTTAGCAATAAATTTTGTGTCATGGATGTTAATCACTTGATAAGAATTTCCAGCTGGGAGAAGCTGTAAACAGATAGAAATTCCTGAGATATGACAGACCCAGTTGCCATTCTGTGTCTTGGGGAAAAAAAAAACAAAGGCAGCAGATCGTTCTAAACCAAAAATTATTATTTAACATAAAATGTGAAATGATATGTATTATAATTTGCCCATGCTTCTTTCAACAGAAAAAATAGTTATTTTCATAATGCATGCTGTGTGTCACAACAGTCACTATTCCTACAGTGCATTTCATGTTATGATGGGATTGTTCTTATGTTTTAAATTAAATACAAATACAAATCCTGATAGTTTCAGAACATTTGGTCAGGTGCAAGAGACAGACTTTATTTTGAATATTTCAGTTCTCATGTAATGTGAATGCTGAATTGTGCTTTTATGATTGGTATATTTTACTTGAACAAAGAAGCTATCAGAGGTAGCTTGGAGAAATTTATGACGTTCTCTGAAGGTCAGATATTTTTGAATGTTAATTAAAACAGAAAAAAACTAGACTGTGTGGAGCATAACAGAATTATAACAGTGCAAAAAAGTGAGAGGAAAAATGAACTCATTGTATATATATTCCTGTTCAAGCACCCTTTGTCCACACAGCCTTGGTATTGGAACTAATTGCTGTGCCACACCTGTGTGCTTTTGTCCAGGGGGAAAAGTTCTTCACACTGAGTTTTCAGTTTAACTGGATATTTTTTATGCCAAAAGGCACACTAAAATTCCGTCCAGACTTCTCTAATTAATCAAATTCACTGTATTCACATTTTTTCTATTAAAAGGTTCAGCTGAACTTATACATTCTCCATTAGAGCTCATTCTTCTGCCTCAAAACTGTTTATAATTAAGTTACCAGGAAACCGTGGCTTTTATCTTCGGGCCGGAAGAAAAAGATGAGTTTCCTAATTGGATCCAGTTCAAGTAAATCAAATAAAAGACTGAAAGCAGCCCAGTTACCTGTAGGGGGAATGTTTTCTGGGGTAGCTAGGAGTTGGGGATTCATCTGCTTTTATGTCAATTTGCCTGCTCATATGTGATTCAGTGCCAAGAAGCTATGTTGATTTTTCAATGCATGAAGTGAAAATTTTGGTGCTTCCAGTGAGAAAGTAACACAGATAATCCTGCAAGAAAAGTGAGGTGTCGACTAGAGAGGAAGCTCCCTAGTCAATATCTGTTCAGTGGCAGCAGCTCACAGTTGTTGCAATTCAGCCTTGTTTTAGGTGTGCATTTGTATGTACATGTGTCTGTGAAGGTTCCAATTTCAAATAAGCTTTTCTTTTGCATCCGTGTTTTCCTCAGAAGTGCCATGGTTTTTTTATCACTTAGAGTTTCTGCTCTGCAAATTGCATTGGACCAATTCAAATCATCTCTGGGGGTGATGGCAGTACTCTAAAACACAGCTGATTATCTTAGTCCCTGTGTTATTGCTATGCAGCAAAGACATTGTTAATTTTAATGGCTAGCACAGTGAATTCAGAGATTTTCGATCCCATCAGTCAGGCCAAAGGGCCATGCCTATATGTTTAAGCAGTCTGCTGTTGGTATTCATTGTAACTTATGGTAAAGGATTTTGACATGAAAAGCTCTGAATCTTCATCACAGAAGAAGCAGTATTTCTAATCTTGATTGTCAGAAGGTGATAAGAACCCCAGCACACAGTGTGGGAGGGGAGGATGAAGCTGATGTGTCAGGTTGCTGAGGTGAGATACAGCGCCGTGTTGTGATTTCAGCCTCTGGAGTCAGGTGTCACATATAAAATGACTTTAAGTTGGTGGCCTGAGTTCTCCATTCATTCTGGTTCAGCCAGAGCTATGTATTTATTATCAGGTCCTGTCTTCTACTAGGGGCTTGATAGGTCTGGAAACAATCCATATCAGCTGAATAGGTAAGTTAGCAGTTACTTTCAGCATATGCTACTGAGCATCATTCTTATCAGTTGTTCAACCTTAGTGGATTACAAAGAAGTCCATGAACTTTCATTTATTTATTATCATTTTCTTGATGAACTCAGCACTCATTTATCTGGAGTGATGAAGGGTTGGATAACTTGGTTAAAATTATTAATTATTCAGGATATGTGCAAAAATATGCTGTGAGAGTGTAATTGGAGGGGAAAAGGGAAGTTAATGTGAAGCACAAAGATTTTGAGCAAGCACTGATCCAACAGGTAGATGGACAGCACAGCAATGCTGACAACACAGAAATACTATTTTTGACTGGAACTGGTTGTTATGAAGTCTTCTTAGAGGTCTCTGAATATACTGTTTTTCATCTACTGTTTCATCAACCTGTTTCAAGATTTGATTCCCATGAATTTTTTCTGATTTAAAAATTTTTAATGACAGAGCAGTTTGTCAAATGTTACAAATACCTCCACAATTCCTTAAAGTTTTTATTTTGGAAAACTTTAGAGTGTACACAGTCATATCTTCTTCGTAGATGGAGGAAAGAAGCATGTGATGGCAGCTATTGAACTTACTCTCTTAACTTTTACAGTAGTAATCTATTCAGCTCTTAATTATCTCTGAATATGATCAGCAATTTTTTTTTTTAACCTCAGAACTTCACTTCTGAAAAAAAAGGGAGAGTAATGTTGATTTTATCGATGCTATTTCCATATTCCAGGTGCTCCTATAGACAGCATTACATACTGCTGACCTAAGTGGAGTGAGCAGGGTCTTGACCACAGTCATAACCATGCAGAAGTTCTGTTTCCATGATGCCATTGAAGCACCAGACTGCCACAGTGGTGTGACCAGAGCATTCACCTTAGTTCAGCAGTTCAAGGGGTTGGGTTGCTCACAAAGGATTTATCAGCTGGCAGTGAAGAGACAGGCCCTGTGTTATCCTTTTGCTAAACCTGTCTGTGACTCTGTTATTACACTCAAAGAGAACATGATCACCCAGAAAAGCTAACTGCTGCTGCAAACCAGTGCTCTCCCCATCCAGCAGCCCAGCTGGCTGCAGATAGTAAGCCTGAAAATGTGAAATAGATAACCCACCTTTCCCTTCTATTCTGTCATGTTTTGTCTTTCTCTTTTCCCATGTAGAGGAAAAAAGTAATGCTTCAGGTTGCTCATGTGAATATATATAAATATATATATATATGTATATATACAAACAAATGAAGAAGGTAAAAGACGACTTGCCAGTAATTTACTCTGTAAGGTGTCCTGTTCTGCTACCTAGTCTCCTTTTCTTTTCTCTGAATCCATGTTCAAGTGCCTCTGTGCTTGAGAGAAACAGAGGTAATAGAGCACATATTGAGGATTATGTCTAAAGCAGACATCTCTTCCACTGGTCTCTTCTCCTGATCAAAGCAATCAGCAAGACCTTGAGCTTCAGCCAACTGCTTGAGTCAGTAATGAGCAGCATGTTTGCTAGAATGTTTTAAAAGTACCTTTTTAGTATTTCATAAAAGGAATAGGCTTACTTAGCAGTCTGCTTTGGACATTATTAAGGGATAGCAAATAGTTTAAATCTTTCATTAAGCAGGCACGCTGTTTATTTCAGTCTCTTTAAGCTTTCAGTGTGACATAGTATTTAAATATTCAGGGTTCTTCATGCTTCTAATTATACTCTGCTTTAGGGTTGGTCTGCAAAGTGCAGCAAGAGTAGAATTCATCATAGTGTGCTCTAGAGGACAGAGGTAATTGTAATAGTTATATTTGTTGTTCAGAGCTGCAATGCATCCAGAATGGTGAGGGAAAAGGCTTCACTGTTTAGACTTAGAAACCTTCTCTTAGTCCAATATTTACGGTTAGTAAAGGTATTTCTCCTTTTGATACACCATTTCAAATCAGTAAATGTCTGATCTGATGCCTCAGCATGAAAATTTGCCTTAGTCTATAATGTCTGTTTGCTTCCCTTAGCCAGTAAAAGGGCAAACAGATTTGAAAAAAAAAGAAAAAAGAAAAAAAAAAAGAAAATCCCTGTCAATCCCTTTCTGTTTAGTCACATGGAGAAACGCTACTGCATTCTGTTTCATAATTTGCCAAATGCATTTGCTTACAATTGCTTTGGTATCCATCTATCTTGAAATATATTGTAGCTGTTTTCTTCATCCTAAACATACAATGGTAAATGCTATTGGAACATAATTAAATAAACTGTATTCAAAATGGCAAGACACTTCATCAGTGGCAGACCATAGATGATTAAAATGTAATTCTATATAAGATGTAGCCCCAAACCAGAATAAAATAAAATCTCATACAAATTAGAAACCTTTCTATCTGAGAAGAATGTGTGAATTGCGCTGCTCTGCTGCTAGACATAGTATTACTATTTTTCCCCTTACTGTTCTATGCATTTGGTTATTAGATACTCTTATTAGTTATTCTGAGATCACTTTCTGAAAACATTTTGCTTAATCCCTTTTTAATCCCGAGCAGATTCTTTTGGTCCTCAAAAGTAAAAGTAAAATTCTTACAAAGCTGGTTTGATTAGTGGGGTTTAATACAACTCTGAATCCATTCCTATTATAGTTTGTTAACAGAATTTTATTTTTGCTGCTCTTAGGATGTGTGGAGAGAATTTATGATCTAAGAATAAAAATTAATCCTTTCAATTTTGTTTTTAGGGATTAATGGAAATGGCTATAATAATTCAGGGTTATCCTTTAGTTTTTCTGTTTTTTAATGAAAAGCCTTGTAATTATCCTAGTGCAAGCTTTTCTTTATTATGTAATATTTCATGTAACTCAAAACCAGTGGGTGCTGGAATGCGCAATGTAGTCTTTCAGATAAGAGACCTGACTGAAAATATGCAAAGCATACTCTATCACTTGTTGCTTATTTTGCAGGAAGATAAATAATTAATTTTCTTTGGTTGTGCCACCCATGAGGTTAATTCTGTTCTTTTGTGTGTATCATAATTTTTGCCAGTATCCTAAAACAGGAGGGAAATGCCTGCTGATTTTGAAACCTGTCCTCAGGCATCTTCACTGGAAGTGCTACCAGAGGAAAAAATTGAGCAATCAAGCTGTGTTTTTCCTTTCAAAGTTGTACATCTCTTAGATGGCAATGGCAGAGTAGGAGAGCATTTAGTTTGAGTGCCTCCCATGACTTCCTTTTACAAAACACTTTCACAGTATTTCCTTACCTGTTTGAAATGGTAGAGACAAGAAGCACTATCTGTAAGGTTGGGATATTTTGAATTTTTATCTACCCAAGTAGAACAGCAAGGTCCACCTTCCATTTTTAAAATCACTAGGAGGTTGTTGAGGACAGAGCCTGTTCTTCTATATCTCATCTAGCCTGCTTGTGTCAGGTGCTGATTGGAGAGGCTGAGTGAGGAAGGAAGGCATTTCTGCAAGCAGATAATCTGTTCCCAACTGCAGAGTGACCCAACAGCCCCATTAATGCACAAAACTGAAATAAACAGTGACCCAGAGAGAATGAAAGAACTTAGGACTGAAATACATCTCAGCCAGGGGAAGATGGAAATTTTCAAATTTCAGGGAGCATGAACACATGAAAAACAGCATTTATCAAAGAAAGGAGGAGGACAGGAGATTTCACTGAATATGAGGAAAAACTTCTTTACTGTGCAAGTGACCATGCACTGGAATAGATTGTCTTTCTCTCTGTCAGTAGGTGTCTGGACACAGTCCTGTTCCATGTGCTCTAGGATGACTCTGCTTGAGCAGGGAGGTTGGACCAGGTGACCCATTGTAGTCCCTTCCAACATCTTTCTGTAATTCTGTGTGATCCTGTGACAGAAATGTTGAAGGCAGACACGGAATTTCACTAGCAGACATGTTCAGCCTTAAGGTGAAGGGGAAAGAGGTTGATTATGAAATTGAAGTCTGGTTTACTTTTTGTTATGAAAAAGAAAGGACAGAAAAAAGGAAAAGAGAACCAAGGAAAGCCCTTTGATTGTTTCCCTCCTTGCAAAACTAGAGCAGTGGAAAAAAAGATAAATTGGTAGTCTAAATGATGTTTGGAGAGAAATGGGTAAGCCATCATAGCTGGGTTTTCTTTCCTTATCTGCTGTTTGGCAAAATCTCCTTAAAGATCGCTAGATTCTTGTATATGTGGAATTCTGGGTTCAGTTTTAAGTAACCATCTAAACTTCTGGATCTTTTGATAGATCCCAATACTCCAAACTTCTAGAGGTTCTGAGTACATTAATCTAATCCCGTGTATTTTTTTATCCACACCACCCCTCCGCCTCACCCCCTACCCCACATACTACTATGCCTGGTGTCTATCCAGTGAATATAGGTGACAGAAAACCCATTGAACTCCAGGTGGGACTCTCAAGGACTTGAGTAGGTATTAGGTCAGAGTAGAGAATGACTTCTGTGACTAAGTTTGTCACAGGCAAATTTGCATCAGCAAAAGAATATAATAAATTGCAAAATATTATGCCATATAAAAACACTTTACCCTGAAAATGAAGGAGATTTATTTGAAATAAACAACAAGAAATAAAACAAGGACATTTGTAATACCATTTTTGAAACCTGTTTTCCAGAAAAGAAAGAATTTAATTTCAGCATTTATTAGAGTACATCAGTAAAAATGTAATGAGTGCATCCACTTTTATGATTATACTGAATTGTATTTTAAAATCTGTCAGTGAAATAAGAGGACATTGGAAAAAATGTCTGGTATACATGGGTTTAGTGTATTTTTCTGTCCTTGCTCTTCCATGCCCATAAAATTTTCAATTTAACAGAAGGAAAAGAATGTAAAAGAAATCATGGAGACCTAAGGCATTGCGGAGAAAACAGTCAAAATAGACTATTCTTTAGACTATTCTCTGACAAGTTAGCATTTTAAGCATGCATCTCAGATAATTGTGAAGCACAGAGGAAAATAGCTATTAATAAACTAATTTCCAACATTTTTATACAGGATTTAACTTTTTGCACTTCAGCATCTGAGAATGGATATAGCTATGCTGACCACAAGTTCCTTATTACTTTTAAGATGTATAATGTCGGGGTGCAGGGGTACTTAAGTTCTCAATATGAGTGGTGATCAAGTATCGGTTTATTGATTGACACATTACATTCTTATATGGCATATAATGAGCTAATACATATTCTGTAACCTAAGCATTTATTGGATGCTTTCTTTAAGGGAAAACCACACCTTCTCTCATGCCTTTCTAATCACAACATTCTGTTATCATGTTCAGCTGAAGCTACTCAAGCTGTTTCCCAAACTCCTTGTGATCCACCTGCAGTAATGTCCGTGTAACCCTTTAATAGCCAAACTAAAATTCAGTCCCGACAGTATAATGCTATAGGAAAATTTTACTCTATGACCAAAATTTGTCCTTAAATATTTCTGAGCAGTGATGACTTGATCAGCCTAATGCCAGGTCTCTACTGTTTTCCAGCAGCTGCAAAGGGCTGTGCTAAATGAATATACTTAATGAATATACAGAAATGGCAAAATGCAAATAGCCCCTGGGCTTCATTAATTATGTCAAGAAGGTGAAATAAAATAGACCGGCACATTTAGATTTTAATTTATTTTCATTACTTTAAGCTTCTCTTTTGGAGGGCATTTCTAGCTGAAAGTTGAAGTTTATTCAGAACCTTGAATGCATCTTCCTGGAATTTAATGCCATTAATCATTTGGCTGAATACAAATAATAGGAAGAAATGGGTCTTTAGAGGTCATCAGTATGGTATGATTCATTGATCTCGTGAGGTCAGTGAACAAGTTTCAAATAGATATCATTCAAATTTAGACCTACTGATCTACACTTCTAAGATTTTGTCTATATTATGCATTCATATATATATGTGTGTGTCTTATTTGGGGTGTGTATACATATAAAACCAAAATCTTTGTCTAGATCTGACAAACTTCTTATTGTAGCTTTCTTTTTACATTTCAGGGGTTAATTTTACTTTTGACTGGGTCTCTGAAAGCCTTGAACTTCAGAAGTGAGCAGTCACACCTCACAGGGACAGTCATGGAAATCACATCTCCTTGCTTAAAGTAGGCTTTGGACCTTGTAATCCTTAAGGTTAATTGCTGTTACCTCCATAAAGAAAGACATAAAGAACCTGTCATTTGGTTCACTCTGGAAACAGTAGCATTCACTATGTAAATTCAGTCATATTAGTGTGCTTCAGATGATGCAGTTATATGGATTAAAAAACACAAGCAAACTGTCTTGCCCCAAAGCTCAGGCAGTGAGAAGAGGCCAGGACTACCTCAGATGCTCTCGTGGAGCTCTTTCAGGCTCCTGTTTCCCATTCTTATATACAGAAAAAGTTCCTGTATAGTTCCTCTCATCCTTTTTCCCACTCAGACTGCATCTACACTGTGAAATAAAAAGGTCCAGGAAATAAGCTTATGCATGACACCTATGGACATCTGTATTTCTTGATTGTTAGCTCACTTCCCAGACTTGTTTGGACTCCTCCAGCTACAGTTTTCCCAGTGAAAAACTGGATGTGACTCAGGGAGATGTTTGCTTTATTCACTGTTATCAAGAGGCCATACAGATGGTGCTGTACCATTTGGCTTCTCCTGCCTTCTAGAGAGCCCTGTCCTGTTCCCAGTAAACTTTCCTCTCCCAAATTCCCCAGTCTGTCCTTACACCGCTTTCCAGTGCAGTGCACCATTGCTTTCATGCTCCAAGAATACCATTTTCTGGTGCAGCATCAGCATGTGCTGAGTGGCGGAGCTGCAGCCAGTCCCTATGGGACCAGTCGGCACAGTCAGGCAGCATCAACCTGTGACTGCTCTGGCTTTGAGTATGGATTTGGTCTCTGCAGTTTCCAAATTCCCTGGATGACTGGAAAGGAAGAATAATGTAAAAAAAACCCCACATTGTCTTATCATAGTAAGTGCCTTCACATTAAGAATAAAGACTGTGCTTCCTAGAAAAGGTAGGTTCATTTCCAAACTTCAGAAAAACAATGAGACTATTTTAGTTGGAAGCACTATGCTGACTGCATATGGTTGAGTCATCCTTTTTGCAGTGACTTAGAAGAATCTGTGGGGAATCATCCTTGCAGGGCAGTCATGCTGCTTTATGAGGGAGTTGTGGATATTCCCAGGCTTTGTGCTGAGTAAACAAACTTCAGAAATGGCACACTAGTCTGTTTGCCCAGAGGCATCACTAACTAGCCATCCAGTGCTTTCAGTGCATGAGCGTGTGTCTCTGTGTAGCACCACTCCATGCTGTATGCCAGAGGTCTTTGTTGGGTCACACTGACAAACTCATTTTCTTACTTTCCTCATTCCATTGGTTTCATTTAATTTGGAAAAGTCTAGTCAGCCTGACACATCCATAAATTGAGTATATAAAACCTATAAAGGTCATATACAATACTCATGACATTATTACAGGTTGACATTCTCATAGTAGCTGTATGCTGTCACATACCAGAATCCTTGCACTTGTTGTGGTGATCTAATAATTCAGAAATGAGGTGCGTTTACCCTTCCAGAACTATTTGCAAGATCAGCAGGAAACAAGAGAGTCACTTCATTTGCTGCATTAAGAACTTTTATGGGAAGGCCTCCATGTCAACAAATAGCAGTTCACAGCATAATATTTGGACATATAACTGATTTTTCCTGGATGGGAAGCTCCTTTTTAATTTGAAGTTTGAACTGATCCTGTTCCTTTTTCCCAAAGAGGGAATGAAATAAATAAAGTCTGACATAGTAGTCCTTCCATATTCAGTGAATTCCCTGGGGTAACTTTGAGATGATTACATTTATTGCGAATGAAAGCAGTTTTCACAAGTTTCAACAGCAGGCCACATTTTCATCAGTTTATAGCCAGTGAAGTGTGTAGGTGTTTGCAGATGTATATGTTATTTCTCAGTTTTGAATCTTATGAGTACTCAGGTTTTTTTATACATGTATTATGATATCAGTGCAACTTTGAAATACTGTCTTTTGAAAGATTAATATGCATTTTTCAAGAACCCTGAAAACATTCTAAATGCATTTCATATTATTATTACTATTCTTAAAATTAATGAAGTTTTTTTGTTTTGTTTTGTTGGTTAATTTATTTTTTTTTATTATTCACCATTCTCTGAGTGCTTCCAGTACTGTGTTTTATGCTGCAGTGAGGTCCCATTGTGCCAATTTAGAGACCTTTTTTATATCAGTGGGCCTCCAGCAAGAAGTATCTTCAGGCCTTATTGCAAGGCAGGGGCACCTTGTTTAAGATTTGTAACTGAATGTTTTTGTGGATAGATCAAATAGATTTTGAGCATATGAACAGTAAGTAGAATCTTTCTACATCAGTCAAGATATTCCTGAGATAATCTGAAAGACCAAGCAGGGGTATTAGATACAGAAAGTCAAACATAAAGTTGGATGAATTTATTTTTTTCATGCTATTACAGGTCAATTGTTTTTCTTAGGTTCTACTTTTAGTCGATACTGCTTTAAGTATGACAATCTTAGTATGTGGACAGGTAGCCCAAGTTACACTGAACTAGTGGATGTGTTTTTCTTTCCTCCACAGTAAGTAGTTCCTTCTATGGCTGTAAGACCCATCTGAAAGGCTGTTGTGTAGAGTAAGGGAAGAAAGTAACATTACAGATAAAAGAAATAATGGCTAGGTTTTGTATAGATGTAAATTGGATAACTGAGGTTGGATAATGAGGGAAAGTGTGGGTTTTTTTGTTCGTTTGTTTGTGATTTTTAGTTTGTGTTTTTTGTTGGTTTTTGTTTTTGCTTAAGTTAGCCTGATAATCCTAAAGGGATTTTGTTTCTAGTATGCTTTAGTTAAATAAATACAAATTTGTTCCATAGAGCTTCAAACATTGATGTGCATTGAAAATGAATGACTCATAATTGGGATTTATAAGAAAAAAAAAGAACACCAACCCTATTCATTCAAGTGTCTCTAGATAAATGTTTAGTATTCAATGCCTGTCAAAACTGTCCTGACTAGAATGTGACAGTATACAATTTTGGTATTTTTAGCCACATATTTTTGTCATCTTAATACTTGTAATTAAATCTTATATATAATTTCTACCCTGTTACCTATTCAGCAAATTGCACATTTTTTTGAGAAAAAAAATTAACAAAGTTAAAAAGTAATGTCTTTTTTTAGCCTTTTCCAATTTCAGTGTTCATTTTGTAAATGTGTAGCAATATTATGTTTTATATTTAAAGAGTGAGAACTCATAAGCAACTGAAAATTATTTCTACAAAACTGCAAATTCTAGTAATATACTTTAAAGGATTTTGAAGCCTTTGAAGCAAAATCCCTATTGTAGTGGAAGTTTTACACAGGTGTGGAATGAAGTTATAAGGTTCTAAGAGGAATAACATTACTAATAGTTTAGTTCTTTGTATGTGGTTGATCCAGTTTTATCTTTAGTCTTATCACAAGTCCTGTCAAACTATTTTTCTTTTTTTTGTTTTTTCTTTTTTTTTTTTTTAAGACATAAAGGTATTGGTACTATAGACCTTATGAAAGCTCAGGATACTAGCAATTTTCTCAAAATTGTTTGGTTGCTATCTTCCAGCAAAACACCTGTGCAGATCAATGTGAGGGAAACATGGTGTTTTACAGACTAATCTCAAGGAAGCCTTTAGTACAATAATGAATGAAAGTTAAGGGGATAAGTGAGAGCACTATTGTGTCTGCTCAGCTGCAAACATCCTAGGCAGCTGATAATCAGTGCTGCTGAAAAACCTGCCCGGGAGACTCTCAGCACAGCAGATAGAAAAGGAAGCAACATGAGAGGCCACACAAGCTGGGAGCTGGGCTGTCTTTGGAGAAGAGTTTTCTGACAGGGCTTGGGCTACTGTGTGGAAATGCCAGCTTGCTTCCCTTTGTAGTGTCCCTCAAAAGTTTTGACAGGTTTGATATGTTCCTGTAAAATGCTTAGATCAAGTTGCAGCAGCTTTTTGCTCTCGATAGTGCTGTCAAAAAATATCCACTTATTAAATTTCTTGGGAGTGTTTCCTCTCAATAGATGTTTTTTGAAACAGTTTTGTTTATTTGTTTTCCCACTTTAGAATACAATTTGTGAATGAGAATCAATAGTTTACTGGTTTCTCAAGGGTATCAGTGTTCTGTAATGGTCCCTTACACAAAGGGGGCTCTTCTCAACAAATCTGTGTATCAAATTTGTGTTTCCTTTAATAACTCATCAGGTTGCAAGCTTGTATTAAGGTCATGGACTTTCCTCAGTTCTAGTAATCCTTACAGGAAATGGACCAAATGATTATTGCATTTAGTATCTACTGTTTCTTTTCTTTTTTTTTTTTCTTTCTTTTTTTTTTTTTTTTAAGAAATATTGCCATCTGTTATTTTCCAGATTATGTTTTTACCTATTCTCTGAATTTCCCTTCATCCCCTTTTTTTTTTTTTTTGCTCGGTTTTTAGTAACCTTTTTTAAGAAAGAAGAAAAAAATACAGTAATATTGTCAAAACTGTTAAGCAATTTAACTGAAATGCAGTTTTCATTGCAGCCTCTGACTACATGGTTTCCACACAATCAGTTACCACCCATTAGTCTACCTATCTGAAGTAAAGGCATGCTAGTAAAGCAGAAATAGACTTAACAGCTAAAGCAATTGCATTGTGAGAACACACCATGCCCATACGTAGAGAAGAAGAACTCAGCGATGTTTTTGACAGTAGAATACAGTGAGTTGGGCCAAGGTTGCCCAGCACACCCCCAGAGCAGAGAGTCTGTCAGACCACGTGGAGTGATTTAACCCCAGCTGCCAACTCAGCAGGGTTTTTATGTTGGCAGGGTGGTGTGAGAAACAGAATAACCTTGGCTCTGTGTAAGTGCCACTCAGTAGCAACAAAAACATCCCTGAATTATCACCACTGTTACCGGTACAAATCCCAAACAAAGTGCCATGTTAGCTCCTATGAAAACAAAACAAACGAACAAACAAAAAACCTCTAACTAGCCAAATCCAGCACACCATGATTATGTAGCTCATAATCCTGGCTGGGCATGAGTTGTCCTGTTCAGATGTCATTGTGCCAGTGCCCTAAAAGATAATAAAAGTTGTGTTTTTCTAAATCTAACACTGGAGGATAAATCAAACTTCCATAAGATGCATATAACACAGGAAGGTGATAAATGATCTTTCCTTCGGTTATTTTCAGAGCCGAATTTTGTGTCATCTTACGACATTGGGAACTTTACTTACTTCTTCTTCCGGGAGAATGCAGTGGAACATGACTGTGGGAAAACAGTCTTCTCTCGTGCTGCTCGGGTGTGCAAAAATGATATTGGTGGCAAGTTTGTGCTCGAGGATACCTGGACTACCTTCATGAAAGCTCGTCTGAACTGTTCTCGCCCTGGAGAAATTCCATTCTACTATAATGAACTTCAGAGCACCTTCTTCCTGCCAGAATTGGACTTAATCTATGGAATTTTTACCACTAATGTGTGAGTAAATTGAATTATATGTGTTATTTTCTAGCTGTTTGCGACAGCAAAAACTAAAACTTCTGATCTACTCTCTTCTGCGTATGCCAAGTAAACATCATGAATTCAAACTACTGTTTTGCCCAATCCACTGCCCTCTTATGAACAAATGTCAGTTCCAAATTTTTCCCCATCTGAATTGCTGAAAAAATGAGAGAAGAAAGAATTATTAATATTCATGTACAGCAGGGAGCCAGTTTTGATTAAGACTATTCTGTCATCTAATTCATTTTTTCTTAGAAAGGCATTAATTTTTATTTGTCACACTATTGTAATACATAAATACATGATGTACTTATGAAATAAATATTTTATAATTGTAATGTGACATCTTACCCAAAAGAGGACAAGAGATGCTGTTATGTAGTTTAATTAGTCTTAACATATACTTAAGAGTGCTCAGGGGTCAAAACAGGAATTTAATCTAATTTTAACTGAACCTGTTGTATCACCAAGGTAAAATTTAAAAGGAAATAGAGTTTGGTCTTAAAATTTGTTAAATGTTAAAAATTGGATCAACATAAAGCTCCCTAGACTCTGTGCTTGACACCAAGAGCTGCTTAGATCTTTGGGAAAAAAAGAGGAATTTATTTAAAAAATGTCCTTTATTAATTTAAAATTACTTTAAACATAACTGGAGTTCATCTGTTGCTCAATGACAGCAGCCTCTGTGTTATGGCTGCGCAGCCCAGTGTTCAGACCACTGCGACTGTTTCACATTTGTCAGTTAGTTTTGTCTAGAGTTGTTCCTTGGGCACCTAAAACATAGGTTGGGCCTGTGGAATACCAGGATACCTACGTTGTATAAATATCCATTAATCAGGTGGAAACAGTCCCAAATTAATGACAACAAGTTATTATCCCTACATGTTCTAGACAGTGAGCATGAAATTGTATTTTTGGTACAGTCCTTTATCAACACCTTTAGGCATCTTCCAGTTTGAGGCTTGGCCCTGGGCCAGCAGCTCAGGCTGTGAACCCAACTGGTGATGGGCTGCTTACACCCACTGTGTCAATTCCTAAGCTGTGACACTGGAAGATGTGCTTGACCTACTCCTGCAGTGAAGTAATGTAGTGAATCTAAACACTGCTTTTATAAAGAGAACAGTAGAGACTTTGAGATTGAAAATTTGGTGTTGTTTTGATCAGCAATTTTGATTTCATTGATCTGTTTTGCTAGCTAGTTCAAATATTAAAAGATGAGTATTTCTCAGGTGGCATAAATATGCACTGTTCAACATGATCTTTCATGAGAAGTCAAAACAGCTTTGATGTGTTCCTGCCATGAAAAGCCTGACCCGAGGAATTCTGCTTTAGAAAATCCATAGGGCCTTGGCCGTGGAAGGGGAATGATGAAACTGATGCAAACTGTCTCTCCTGAAAATGGACTTACTAATGCTAAGACTGTCTTTGCCACACGAAAGTAGACAATATTTGAAACCTTGCCACTACTGCCTTCTTCTCCAGTGGCCATCATTCTAATTATCCAATAGAGACAGACTATTCAAATTGGAATGAACTACAACTGTTTGAGAGTGGGGATTTTGATAGGTCCATTTAAATGATATTTGTTCCTATCATCAAACGTAACTAAATTTTGGGACATTATTGAAATGCTATAGAGCTGGGATTATTTCCCTGTGCTGACTCCCTGTTTCACAGATATCCTGCAGAACACATCTGATCCACCTTTCAGCACTGCACCTGATGGTGGAGAAATAGCAGGGTTTCCCATGATGGGGAACAGCGTATTCCTTTCTGTTGATGTAGCTGCATCAGATATTACTTAACCACATTCAACATTCTTCAATCTCGATATCTTCAGAATTGCAATGGCTTTATTGTACCCTAATGCTTTTTTTAATATATTTGGATATACTTGTAAGATGGAAGAAACCAACACATTGGTCAGTAAAGACCAAGTAACAGCCAAACGTGCTCCTTTTACATGTCATTGACTATTAAATCCACTATAGCCACTGCTTCATAATAAAGCTGATTTTGTTTCTCTCAGACTATCTGAAAAATCTATAAGCATGATTCTAATGTCCTTTAAGGACTTCCAGAAATTCAAGAAAACATTGGTATGGTTAATAATGTTAGTGACCTGCATTTAGTGATAGTTTATATAGGCAAGAAATTATCAAATCCAATTATATTTGATTCTGCAGAAGTTGTTAGCACAAAACCAAGTTTTGAGATTTCTTTGAAGTAAGAGTGACAAGCATAAAAAAGCAAATTGCATTTTAGTCATGCTATTAATCCATATATCCTAACTCTTTTTCAGTTGTTGGTAGATTTTATCCTCCAGGTGTTGTTGTTTGCTTGAGGCTTTTTTCTAATCATTTTGGAGTTTCTATAGTATGCCTTCTTAAATCTTGTGTAAATTACAGACTAAGATTAAAAGTAAAAACATATTAAAAACAAAACAAAGCACCAAAAAACAAACAAACAAACCAAACAAACCAAAACAACTGTTGTGTAAGTCATTTGTCAGCAGTTTTATCTGCAGTGGAAATCTGTGCAACTGTCATCATTATCCATTCATTTATCTCAAAAAGAACAATGCAGGTCCTCATATTATGATCTTTCATAGTCATTAGATTGTATTCTTTACACTATGCAAAATTACTGCCATGTATATGAAATTTTCAAGGCTAACACAGGAAATTGCATGTTTTCCCTGGCTGCCATTTATTTATGTTTATTTGTTTAACAAGATATCTTGTATGCAATCCAAGTTGCTTTCTCTTGATGGGTTTCTGGAGCTTGCATTCTTGTTGCTATACAGTGTCTCTGGGAAGACAGGATTTTGCTGCAGATGTCTGGAATTCCATAGTGTCTGGAGACATACCATACATTGAAAATCCTTATCTCTTTTCATATCAGTTGTATAGAAGAAACGTTAATGAGCCCTAAGTGAACTTTGTAATTAGAAAAGAGGTGTCCCTAGTGCATGTGACTATGTGTGAAAGTATAGCCTTGTGATATCAGAGCAGCGGCTGAAGGTAAGGAGTTCTGAGTTTGTTCCACACCAGCTATGTGGTAAGGCCAACAAATATTTTAAATGCAGTGTCTGTGCTAGATCAGCTCATCATATATCATTATCTTGAGATATCATTGCCTGGCTGATCATATCTGCTTAGTTAATTACTTGAAGGATTGAAGAGTTACTGCCTTTTTAATTTATTTTTCAGCAAGTTCACTCCTTAGTGTTGTTACTTAGGTTAATATTTATATTCCTTTTGCAGGAACAGCATAGCAGCCTCAGCAGTTTGTGTTTTCAATCTGAGTGCCATAACTCAAGCCTTTAATGGACCCTTCAAATACCAGGAAAACTCCCGATCTGCTTGGCTTCCATATCCCAATCCTAACCCTAATTTTCAGGTATGGATACAAGGGAAAAGGACAACAGTTTTCTCAAAGTGCTTTATGATTCATGTTTAGTAAGTCCAGTTTTGCACTAGCCTAAGACCTTAAAAAGTAATTTAAAAAAAAAAAAAAGTAGTGCTTAGGAGGGCTCCTTATTTCAACATACTTAATTTTATCCTTTCACAGAATAATTTAGGTTGAAAAGCAGATGTGCTTTGAAGAGTAGGAGAAAAAAAGCTTAAGTTCAATCTTTGAAATGTTTTTGAAAGCCAGAGGTAGTGTTAAAAACTGCAATGTGGCCTTTTACAAAACAATATTGAAGGCAATTGATGTTAACTGATCTCTGGGTATCATTAGTAATGTCAAACTTCTATTCTTTTGCAGATGCTGCCTTTTATTCCCTTGCATAACTTTCTATTAGATTTCTGGGTCCATAACTGCAGTAATGTATACCAGAATCTGGTCTAATGCTTAGAGATATTTTTTGTGACTTGATGGTGCTTAAGAGTATACTTCATGTAGATGGCATATATTCATTGACTGAGTCACTGGTTCCTTCCTAGAAAGGACTTTTCTTTTGAAGAGTCCTTATGATAAAGAATCAGAAGTTCTGTTTGTGTAGTCCCAGAAGTAGATTTATCCTCAGAGTATTCACCTACTTAGTAATAACAGAGAGAGGGATGTGATATCAAGAGAAATTACTGCTCTGTAGTTACAGTTACTTCAGACATTGTATTTCCAAGGCTGGATTATATTAATGAAATATTTTCAAAATTAGAATACTGTTGGGGTGCCAGTTTTGAGGAACATTGTTTTTCTTCAGAGATCATTGCTTTTATATTTAGACAGGGCAATGTCTATCACAAGACCAAGGACCATTTGAATTTCAGTGTATTGAGTGTTCAACTGGAATCTTTCCTGCTTGATAGATTCAGAGCAATTCTTCTCTGGCATGATTTATTTTTTAAATTGGTCTGACATACAGAGCTTTTTTTCCTGCCAGTGGCTTATTTGTCGTTCCTCATCATCTGATCTCTCATTATTTATTTGACTCTTTTTTTTTTAACATTTGTGGATTTGGAACAGTCACATAATTTCAGATTGAAGGCACAGCAATAATGAAAAAATAACTAGTAGGATTTTGCGCACTATCATTTTGCTCATGCTGTTCAGCTGAGCATGACATAAGTTATTATATAGTAAAACAGAATAAAAATGATGACTTGGGTATGCCTTTCACATCACCCAAATATTTGATAAATGTTATGAAGTACTGCTTCACTTCTCTGATGCAATTATGCCTGCGTAAACATGTGGACATTTATATATTCGCATGCATTAAGCAGCTTTCTCTTTTGTGTCCTCAGTTGAACATGAATATGCTAAAAATTAACTGTCGTTTATTTTGCTTAGTTTATTTATGATTGAAACTTGTCTATGAAGTTAGTGAGTGCTTTCCTGTAGGAAAAGAATATAGTTTTCAGATTTTTAATTTGGTTAGTTTCACAGCAAAAACATCTTTTGCTGTGGATAACATTTGCCAGAGCTCTGCACTGTTCATTTTTGTTACTTAGCACAGAGCCTTTAGAGGCTTATAGAACTGTTTAAAGTACTTTCACCTGGGATTTCTGTAAGACCCTGGCTGTGGTAGCACATGGAATTTCCTATGAAAATTTGTTATGTCTTATGCATCTCTGAAAATTATAAACAAAACTGCTCAGAAAAGTTTGTTGGATGGTAGATTTGTCCCTTCGTGCTCTGTGAACAGAGTATATCAAAACATTACTATAGTCCACTTGTGCTGGTCTGTCTGGTGCGCTTCCATATTGTTTAGATGTGAGGAACCTCTTTAGTATTGCTTCAGGAAAGTTGAACTTCCTTAATCACAGGACAATTTGGTTAGCTCCAAAATGGGACTGGAATTTTGAATTCCACACTCACTACAAGATATACTCTTGGGTTTTATTTTCTTGTGCTGTAAATCAGGGAGTAAATCTCTTGTTTTTGTTGACACATATAGTGATGTTTGTTTTCTGTATTTACAGTGTGGCACCATGGACCAGGGTTTGTATGCGAATCTGACTGAGAGAAATCTTCAAGATGCTCAAAAATTCTTCTTAATGCATGAAGTTGTTCAACCAGTTATTCCAATTCCTTACTTCATGGAAGACAACACGCGATTTTCCCATGTGGTTGTGGATGTTGTGCAGGGCAAGGACATGCTTTTCCATATCATCTATCTTGCCACAGGTATGGACTCTGCATTGCTGTGATAGTTGCAAAAGTTTATGAGGTCTTTGAGCTTTAATGTTCTGTGAATTAGTTATGAAATAATAGTGCACCTTGAGCATAAGCTTTTCCTCTTTCACAACAATCATCTCTCTTCTTTTTTTGGACAGAAGCTGTTTACAAAGTATTTTACGTTTTATGTGAACTCAAATTTTGGTGTCAGTTTCATATTCTCCTTTGAAGGTGGGAAGCCTACATGTTCTGGAGGGAATGAATAGTTGGGAATTCTACAAAAGACACTTCCAAAGTTTCTGTGTTTTATTCTATTTGTGTAATTAAGGGTACAAAGTTAAGGACCCAAGATAAGATGGTTTAGGATCCTTTGATTAAGAAGTAACTTTATAAATAGCAAATACGGTAATTACTACTGCCACTTCTGACTTTTCTGCTCACATGTATTTTATTTGTCTCATTTTTAAGACATTCATTATGCAGTTTTGCACCCTGCCTTATTATTTACTCATTTTTATGCAAGCTTAGCAGTGAAAGAAAATTAATCCTTCACCTAACATTGCCTTGATTAGAACTATTGCCATATTGGTTCAAATTTTCAAGCCTTTTAAAAAAATACAAATGTGTTTGAGAACTGTTTTTGCAGAAGAAGGATGTCCCCAGCTGAGACTGAAATACTAGGTTGAACTAACAAGTTTAGAGGCTCATGGCATAAAACTTAAGGTACATCTCAATACTTACTCCTATGCACATTATTAGGGAATAGCTCATCAAAGCAATGGTTTGTTGATGTTCATAGTCTCATTGTGCTCCTTGAACGCTAGGCAGTACTAGAAGGGCATTTGATAGGTTGGGTCTATGCCTGGATTTGACCAGTTCTAGTCTAAACAGCCTGCAGGATGGTAAATCATAGCATTTAAAATGAAATCATGTCAGTACTAAATGATGTTTGTATTGTGGAAGTCTCCTGACAGAAACTGAATTACAGAAACATGTAATGAATTGGTTTTATGGAAAGAGACTACCACTGTGTGATGGGATATTTGCATTAAAAAAAGGCAGCACCAAGAATAATGTCTTCTGGTTTTGATTGTTCATGGAAGCAGGATACTTACCTTGGCTGGATCTTTAGTCTGACTTGGGCATATTTCCTGTTATTAGACAGTGTATATTTTATGCGAAGGCATATGATAAAACCCCTATTCTATTCTTTAAGTTACTTGACATAATCAATTCTATTCTACATCTATTTCACTGAATCATGGTGGATTTCGTTAACACTCCTTCTACCCCACTCCCTCACAACTGACTGTAAATACTAAGCCTTATATTCTGAGAAATATTAATATTCACTTTTCAGAAAAATTATCTTTTGGTATATTTTGAAATTGCCACACATGTTTATATGTAAATACCACACCTACAGTATGTAAGGGTAGTTTAGAAATCCCAAGATATACCAAATTACATAGTATAATTTATTTAAAGTATTATGATTTGAAGACAAAAGCAGTATTTTGTCTGTTTGGGGTGCAGATCATAATTTTAATTTCATTATATTGTTAATTGTGAAGCATCTTAGCTCTCCAGAGCCCCAGCTTTGCTTATGAAGAAGCTGTGGAACAGTTAGTAATGAGTTTTCTCACTAATCTTTTACCATATGCAGTTTAGGATGAAAAATACCACTGATCTGTAAACAACAGAAACTAAAATGCAGTGGGCTTAACTTTGAAAATAAACAGTAACTATGGAAACAGACCAAGTTTAAGAGTTTTTAATTTCTTCAGTGTCTAGCTTTGCTCCCACATACAATGTCATCTATTCCAAACTCCTAACACCATAAAACATGTGTATGTTTAGGAGAGGTGACATGACTGAATTTTTGCATGAGGAGAGAGTAGTACCTCAACTTTAGCAAGACTTTTGCCATGGTCTCCTACAACATTTGTATATCCAAATTAGAATGTGTGGTCTGTATGGGTGGACAGATGGATCTATAAAACCTGCTTGGATAGCAGGCTCAGAGAGTAGTTTCAATGGGATGTATAGAAGTGGTAAGGAGCCAAATACCGTCCTGTTTGACATTTTTTAATCAGTGACCTGGAGGAAGCAAAAAAGCACAGTGACACCAGACTAGGGTACCAGTCATTACAGTGGAGGACAGCGGTGCCATCCAAAGGACTGAGACATGCTGAAAGGATGGGCTAGCAAGATCCTCATGAAATTCAATAGGTGCAGGTATGAAGTCCCAGATCTGAGAAAGACCAGCTGGGGATTGATTGTCCAGGAAACAGCTCTGTTCAAAGGACTTGTGAACTTTGGTAGACAGAAAGCTGCGCATATGACAAAAGCATGCCATCACTGCAAAGACAGCCAATAGCATCTTGGGCTTTATTAACAGGAACATAGTATATCAAGGGAGGAAGTGGTTGCCCAGTTTTGGACCTTCCCCCCCCAATAACAGAAGGACATTGATAACATGGAGCAAATTCAGTGGAGGGTTGCCATCCTTTGGAGACTGAAGTGCCGTGCCCTAGAAAGAGAAGCTGAGGGAACTGGCCTTGCTCACCCTAGGGGAGAAAAGGCTTTGAGGCGAGTGGGGTGCTGGTAACAGCATGCACATACCTACAGGGAGTTTACATGGGCAACAGTAACATGCCCTTCATAATGGTGCGTGGTGGGAAGACAAGAGACAACAGGCAGAGAATTTTAGACTGAATATAAAGAAAACCTTTTTCACTTCTCAAACAGTCAAGCAACACAGTGGATTTCCCAGAGAGGTTGTGCAGTCTCCATCCTTGGACGTTTTCGAGACCACACAGCAACTCAGTCTAAGTTATAGCTATCTGTCTTTTGAGCAGATTGGAATTGAGACCTTCTGATCTCCCTTCCAACCTAAATTATCCTCTGTTTATCATATGGCAGTATAATGTGCAAATTGGTCGAGCTAAACTGCATTTTTATTCAACACTGTGGTAATAGATATCATTGTACTTTCTGCTGCCTGAAGGAAAGTGCATTCAACTTTGATGTAAGTACTATCAGTAAGCAGTTAGCACTTGGCAGTGTCAAGCAGGATGGATCCAACCCATGCTGTGTGAGATGAACATCACATAACATTTTTAGTTATAATTCCTTATATCATTCTGTAAAAATTGACTTTTAAAATGCACAAAGCTGAATCAGTGGAAATATAGGCATATGGATTGGATTGAATACAAGTGAATTGGCTGTCTTTGTTACTCAAAACAAAAATCTCACGTTTTTGGAACAGTTGGCCAATAGTTAAGCGAAAATTCTCTCTTCACCCGCTCACATTGAGTTACCTATCTACCCTGTTATTACAATACAAATAGTTCAGAGGAGAATAACCCTGGGAGTGTAAAAGTATAATCTAACTTCATTAAACCTTAAACAGATATAATATTATTTGAGGGGAGACTGGGGGTAAGCAAACAAATGCATTAATCTGCTATGTCAACAGTGTTCATTTCCTAAAGCTTTGCCAAGTCATCATTCTGTTAGGAGATTCGGATGTGCTAGAACTTAACAGCTACTGCTCATATCAAAAATATGCTTTAGTACTTTGGGCACACATCTTAATCTTTCACTGCAGTGACTTCTAACACAGAATGAAGGGATATATAAATTCTTGCACATTTTGTGCTGTTGGCTTTAGGCCAGCAGAAATCCCTGGAACAATTTTCAGCACTTCAGAAAGCATTCACAGATGTTCTGAACTAAAAATCATCTGTAACAATGCATGGAAAGTAGAGCAAGCTGGGGAAACAGTATTCTGACAACTTTTTAAGTTTGAAGAGCTTCTTTCTTTGTTAAAAAAAAAAAAATCTAAGCAAAAAATTGCTATATATGTTAGTTTTGTTTCTCTCTTTTTTGTACCTTTCCCCCACCTCACATTTTTTCCTCCATTTTATTTCTTCCTTTCAGTTTAAATGGCTATGTCTCCTCTAGTTATAATTTTGTTGATATCAAAAGATTTTTAATACAGCGAGTTTGTAGCCCTTTTTTAGAGAACTGTTGCAAAATATATTGATCTACTAGAATGAATAAGAAAATATTGGATATAGCATCTAGTTTGAGGGAATTAGGAAAATGTAATGAACTTAGGAGTTTAGGAAAAAGTAATATTTTCATTATCTGATAAGAAACTTTCAATGCCATCTTTAAAAATTACTGGGTGAAAAAACTCCCCTGTTCTTACTGTTCTTCAGTCCCACTGGACAGAGTATGTCCTCTCTGCATCCTGATTAGAAATGGTATATGCCCAGTGTGGACCTTAATTCTTGGGATTTATAGTACAGCGTTGATGAAATTGGGCTATGGCTGACTTATAAATCTGAAGAAAGATTTATTGTTGGCTATGATCTATGTCTCTGAAGAGTGGATTGTTCACTGAAGTGAACCACAGTTTTCATGCCATAAAGCCAGTTTTTATTTGAAGCTTAAAGGTCAGTGGAGGATGTTACAACAGGTTTCCAAGAAGTTCTAGAAAGTGCTTTTCCTCCCTCTTAAGATATCAAAAGATATTTTTGAAAATGCAGATAGATTTGTCATACATTTGTCTTTAGAAGGGTTAATGGAGGTAGTAAATCTCCACAAATGCTACCTTTTTTTTTCATGAAGGCCTGAAACTCTAGGTTATCCTCAAACTAGTCCCAACCTCATGAAGAGATTTGGATGTTTGCATGAAACTCCAGAAAAGAGTTTGTATTTCTCCTGTTTGTCTTGCTAGATGGAATTAAACTGGTACAAAGTACTCCATTATTTGATTCCTCTGAGATTTTGTTAGCAGTTCTGTCTTTTTCATTTTGTTTTAGTAATCAGTACTCCACACTTTTTGCTACAGAATAGCCCAAGGTCTATTGTGTGTGTGTGTTGTTACTAAAAAATCTCAGATGAGACTTTGTCATTTTCCTGACAGACTGCAGTTTCTGATCAAAGTGTGCAGCTTTCAGAGTTTAATGTGCATGGTATCAAAATACATGGAGTATGTACAAAGTTACCAACCTGAAGGTTATAAGCAAATATATATGCTTATATGCACTTCATAAATGGTCCAGAGAGAAACAAAGTTTAAATTGACTGTATTTTTTCCAATTTAGAGCTATTTCTGACTGTGTTGTCTTAAGTGTGTTGAGGTTATTGGAAGCAGTCTCTGCATAATTTCTGTAGAAAGGAGATATAGAATTTTTATCTCAGTTTAAGAATCACTTTCTTAGTCCACCACAATATAAATGCAATAATAATAAGGATTAAAGTAGTTGTAAGTTTGAGTCAGAAGTCAGGCATGAAAGTGGTAGGTATGCTATTTGTATGTATTAATACTTTATAGTTCAAAAACATAAACAGAAGAATCAGAGTACGGATGGATAATGAAGCATATACATAGTGGCACGCAGTTGTCACTTTTAAAAACCATTTCTGTTGTTACAGAAAACACAGTTGCTTTGTTTCTTATGCCTTTCCTTGACAAAGGTATAGTGTGCTTTTACAGAGTTCTTAAGCACCCCTGTAATTGTTTAAAACCATTTTCCTGCAACTTGTTATCCTTCTGGCCTTATGCAATGTCCTGTGAAGCAGCTTGAAGCAAGGACACTCATCAGTTACTTTGCTGGCAGAAACCTGCGCATGTTGGTTGATCTTGAAATTTTGTTTCAAAAAAATCAAGCGGTAAACCATTAAAGTAATAACCTTATTCTCTTCTGCTCTTGCAGTGTCACTTACCTCTGATAAAGGAAAACCCCGGCTGAATTAATACTTTGCTTATATCATAAAACTTTTCTGGAAACATTTTCCTGCAAAGTTTGGGGAAAAAAAAAAAAAAAGATGTAAAAGATTCCATGATTTTGTCTTTAGGAGTCTAAAATTCACTCACATTTATGCTAGCCTTGCTAAGAAGGATTGCTATGTGCTTTCTGCTACAATGTTTGTGTTATTTTCTCTGTTGAGTATCTTTAAAGACAAAGAAGGATAATGTGAACCTTCACTGTTTCTCTATGTATCTTAAACACAGAGATGTTGATTTGTTGCTGCCTTGTGTATTATGTCATCAGTGCTGGGCAAAGCGCTTTTAAAATATTACTAAATGAGAATGGCTAAGTCTAAAGTTCAGGTTATAGAGTCATAAATGATACTATGGGCCTCTAGAGAATCAAACTCGCCATTTAAAATGTCCAGTGATTTTTATCACTGTGTATAAAGATAAATCATTCTGCCAGATGCACTTGGAGAAGTTTCTTAGTAAATAGATGGCTCTAACTAGAGCTGGTTAAATTATTAATTGACAGCAATTTATATGCAAGAGTTGTAGCCCTTTATTTGGTTCACAAATTACCCAGCACTTATTTGTAGTCATTTTTTGCTATTATAATCAACCTGTAAATAGGTCATGATTTTGATTAATTTGTTGCTGCTATTTGCTCATATGGTTTCTTCTTAGTTTCGTTAACATGTTCCTGAATTGCCCGCTGCAATAGATGGAATTTTGTTTTCTCACGGGAAAACTTTAAATAGGAGACATCCTTTTTTTCTGTTCACAAATTATCATTATGTCTTTATAATTGCCCAGCTCTGTCAGATAAAGACTATAAATAAATGTCCAAAGAACATACGGTGTGTGCACTTCCGTGCTGCCAGTGGAAATCAGAACTGCTGCAAGAAGCAGCTACTGGCGGAAGAACAGCTGGCTCTGCTTGCATGGGAGTGAGATTAATGCATGGGCTAGGGAGGGAAAAAGATTAAAAGAGCTGCAGACAGTCTCAACCTTCCATTTAAAAAAGACCAGCTCCTCTTTACCATGCTGGTGCTGAGCTTTCAAATCCTGTTTGACAGCTTTGTAAACTTAGAATGACCAAAGAACCTTTCCTTCTTCCCTTCTATGTATTTTGAAACTATCACCTCTTCTTCCTGGAAGAGGAACTAGACTTAGTTATGAACATAACCTGTATGTTCATTTGTTGTTAAATAATTCTAATGCACAAAATGTGAAGCTGTGAGCAAAAGAGGTATCTTACATGGTGCTCAGTGTGTTGTCCTGCTGTCTTCAAAGCAAAGATCTATTAGTGTCTCTGAGTACACTTAAAACTCTTGGTTTGCCCCTGACAGTGTGCAGTGCTAGTCAACAGGCTCAAAAACCAGTGCTGGAATTAGCCTTTTACTGCGGAGAAATCTGATCTCTGAACAGACTGTGTAACCCTTGCGCAAGTACACAGTATGCAGGACTCTTCCTGAGAGATGTGGGGAGGCAGCCTTCTCTTTGAAGTGACTTGACTTTATTATAACATTTCAGAAAGGATTAGGTAACTTGGCATGTTGCTGAGCATTGTGAACATCTTTAGAATATTCTACAAGGCCTTTTACTTACAAGAAGCCTTTCTTTTAAGGTGGACAGGCATAGAAGTGATTCAATAAACTCCACCCAACCAAAGAAGAAAGTGGAATAGTTAAGTCATGGTCCAAACCTTACATGAAGCTCCACTTTGACCCTAAAGAAACAAAGATGGATCATAAGTACGATTCTGTGTTATGTACAATATTTATTGTGAGTTGTCAGTAAAGCAGGCATTAAATGGGATATTCTACTGAACTCCTGTTTTTGTTTATGAGCTTCTTCATTCTGAATCTCTTTCCATGGTAAACCTGTCTAAATCTAGGTGTTTATAACTGAGCATATGCAAGCAGTGACACTAGTGACATTGGGATTTTTTTTCCCTTTTACTTACCTAGCTCTGATCATAGGACATGACAAATCTTAATAAGTTAAATAATATCTTAATAAAGATATACCTTACTTACTTTGGTCTGTGTTTTGTAAGTCGTCAAAATGTAACGATACTTTATTCCAAATACTGTGATCTTTGTGTGAAGACCTGTAACCTGCAGGCAGAATCACAAAAAGATAGATTAAGTTCCATCTTTTGACGGCAATCAAGTCATCAAGTAAGAGTCATAATATTTGGAGAAGAGAGTCAACAGATTCATTCATCTAGTTGTTAGTTATTTTTATTTTTTATTTCTTATCCCATGAATCCTGGGAATCTGGTTCTATAACTTCATGGCTTTAGGAGGAATAGGCATGGCCTAGTTAGATGAATATCTGCTGCTGCTGGGCATAAGTACTGGACTCATTTAGGGACTGAGGCATAGGGACATGTAGTGTGCAGACTGCAAATGATTTTGTGTAGAGGATAGTCCCTGACACATTTTCACCAGCTAGGTTTGTGATGCTTCTGAATCCATGGAGTAGTCAGTTGTCTTTGTGACACTTCCAGTGAGAATAATCACATATGACTCGTTTAAGAAATCAGGAAAAGTTTATTGTGGGTTATAATCTGAGAAATTTTCTCTACTTGTATATCCAAATTCTTCTTTGATACAGGCATTGAAAAATTTCTTCAGTGGAAAAACACTATCATATTCATAGCATGCATTAGGTAGTACAAGGTATTTATTGTTTTGGTGGTATGAGGGAAGGTAATAAAAAATAATAGAAGTAGTAAGCACTCCCTGTCCAGTCAGATCCAATCAGAGTAAATACATCTCAGCTTTGGAAGACTGGCAGGGATCCAGAGTCTGTATTCAGTAGTCATTTTTTCCTTTATGTGTCATTCTTCACTGCTGCTCTCTGTCAGATAGTAAGCCTTAAATCACACAAACTATTTCATCTTGTGATTGATATCTGTGTTTATTGCCTACTCTACTACTGTAGTTAGAGGTTACACTTTTTTTCCGGAGGTACTCATCTCATCTGAGAAGTCTAATCCCGGATATTGATTAAACATTTCAGAAGATCTCTCCAAAATCAGAATGTTTTCTCTTCCTGGGAAGTTTCTGGGAAATTAATACATACTTTTTTGTTTATTTCATTCTCAGTTGTAGCAACCAATCATCAGTAACAATCTCATTGTTCTATTTCTTTCTCTTTTCAGAATCTAGGATATTGAAATTATGCATCTCTTGACAAGTGTAATGTTTCCCATTCAGAACCATATGAATTCTTGTGTATTCCTTGCCTTGGGGCTTCAAATTTTTGTGTGTATGTGTCATTTTTAGCACAGTAAAAGATAGATATTGCCAATAAAAGTGGCTGTAATTACAACATAACACCAAATAGGCATTCTCTGGAATAGGTGTTATTCACATGTACATCTTGATATTGTATCTGTTTAGTTATCATCTCACTGTACTTAGGGAGTAAATAATTGAGACTCCTGAAAACATCTAACAGGAATCTTGGTACAGACAGTCTCACAGCACATGCTCACAGGTTAACGTGCATATTGGCAGGGTCTATTTGATTCAAAGGCAGTAGCTATCATCATTACTGAAAAATATGTACAGTTTGTTTTGTCTGTAGGTTTGATGCCCCAACGTGGTCTTGATATTCTATTTAATTTTTAATCTGACATTGTTGACGTGCATTCCTTTTCTAAGTAGGAAAAATATGTCTTTTTATATGCCAAATTACTTTAGTTTGGTGCAAGACAAAAAAATGTTCTACTGGCCTTCTTTGAGGATCCTGATTTCATTTTTCATGATATTTTTAAAATTTTCTTAAATAAAAATTACTTTTTATTACTGAGTAATTCTGTAGACAGAACTTGGGGATTTAAATAAGAATTCAAAATTATATTGTTTGGTAAAATTTGCCCTGCGTTGTTGCAACTCATGCTTTAGGCTGTATGATCTAGAGATTTCCTGACAACTCCCTAAGGAACAAAAAGAGTGTGAGGTGCTAGAGCTAAACTTGAAATTCTTGTCTGTCACCTCTTTGACAAGTCCTGAGAAATTATTCTCTTTTTCCCAACTCATTAAAACCTCATCTAAAGATTTTATGCTGTGTTTTTAATCATGTTGTCTTTCTCCTTAAACAGCAGTTGTCACACCAATGCTAGTAACTAAAGTATTATTAGCCACATTTTAAGATAACTTTCTGAGGGGTTATAAATATTGATACTTGGCATGGGGACATGGTCAGGTAGCTATGTGTTCAGAAAAATCTGATGCATTTCTCTGGGATTATTCTCTGCAATAAACACAACAACACAACAAAGAAGGGTCAGTCTATTGAGAAAGTCTCCTGGATGGCAGCAGCATTCATGGTGGACATGTGGAGCTGAGGTTTAATTCCTCGTAGTTTCCAGAATTCACTCATCTCTTTCACCTCCTTGTTTAATGCTTGATCCAGAAGAGAAGGGGATGCTGTGTACAGGGAGTAGGTGCACTCACTGACACTGTTTTAATCTGCATGCAGAGTGCACTGCTCATCTGACATGCAGTTGCAGGAGCACAGCAGCTCTCAAGCCAAGCAGGTAGAGAATTCAGCTAGAGTGATGATACTTGCTCCCTGGTGCAAAGACTATTAAAAGTTTTCAAATACCGTTTTAATTAAACAGTAAGTTCCCTGAAATTCCCTAAAGATACCCTGTTGCTTGCAGGGCATAAAATCACATTTGTGATTTTTCTTGGCTGCAGCTGAGACTTCCGTGTCTTTAGTTCAACTGTATGTTGAAGGAGAATAGAGTAACTGGCTTTAAATTTGTCAAAGAATCAAGCCAGTGTTCAAGAAAACAGCATAACCAGAGATGTTTTACATCTTCAGAAGGGAAATGTACCTGTTAAAGTATCTGTGATTAGATATTTTTATAGTTATGTGAAACAGTTTCACAAAATGTGAAATTTCAAATTTTTATTTTTTTCCACTTTAGATGGTATTACTGTTCTGAATACCAGTTTCATACATGAAGACTGGAGTGAAAAAGCTGGCAAAGGAACCCAGATCTCATAAGTCTCCAAATTGTCTTATAAGAACAGTTTCTGTATTAAAACTTCTATCATGGACAACTAATTAAATGAGATTGCAAATAAAAGATCGTTAAAAGATACCTCTTCATAAAGTCTTAAAAGAGCTAATGCTACCTCTTAATATATAAAAGCACTGTATCACAGAATGAAATGTTAATAGTGTTTCTTTGTCAACTATAGCCTGTTAAGGAATTGTAGCTGCTGTAGTATTTGCTTATAGGTATTCTAAAGTTACGTGTTACTGATGACTGAGGGCATGAACTGTTAAGGATAGATATATCAGATAAAATGATATGAACTTCTTAGCTCTCTCAGTCATATCTTGGGCAAATTAAAAATCTCCTAGAAGACTGGAAATAGAAGTTTTAAATAAAGGTGTGCCAATGAGAATGATTCCTTAAAAATACATACATTTTGAGTACTGTTGAAATTACTTTGGTTTTGTTGAGGTTTTTCATCAGGCAGGAAGAAACACCTGTTTTAGACCTAGGAAGGGTGAGAATTCACCACTAGAGTATATGAGTGTCTGTCTAACAGGCTGAGAAAGTTTGATTTTCTTTATTAAAGAAACAGACATAATTGATGTGGTGGCAGAGACGTATAATTCAGCATGTATTTGTTATTTGGTATAGGTTTCTGCGAGACCTTCTAGGAAAAACCAAGGGGAAAGCACAGAAAATAGATCTCAGTTTTAGGAGTTAGCAGCTTCAACTTTGTAGAAATAGTCTTTCAAAAAAAGGTATACTGCCTTCTGTTTAGCTGCTAGTCACTTTGCATTTTAGTCTCAAGTAGATATGAATTTCCCTTTAGAACCTGAATTCTCTATTTGAAAGATTTTTTGAGTGAGTTTGACTGGAGCTGGATTTAAATTTCAGTTTGAGGCATGAAATGGCACTGAGGGATGAAGCACAAATTGCCATATTTTCAAAACTAGAATTTGATTCATGGGAAACCCTACTAGTGGAGATGTTATTTGTGTGAATTTATAATCTGTTGTACTTTATGGAGTGGCAGGTATTTTTTGTACTAAAGTAGATATTTAGCTCCTTGCGTGGTAGTTACTGGAAGAAGGCTTTGCTAACTCAACTGCAAACTGACTGTGTTCTCAATGCTTTTGAGACATTATCACACATGGGAATTAAATCTACAGGGGATAGAAATGTTCTAAAGAATACGGTTCAAAGGTTTTCTGTGGAAAACAGTAAAGATTGAGATGGCAGTTGTCCTGATTTTCACTGATAGATACATTCCAAAATTGTTGTATTTGAAAATGGAAAATGAGTTTTAAGTGTGGGGATTTTTTTTGGTTTGTTTTTGTTTGTTTGTTTAGAAAGGGAATTTATTCTGCAACAGTTATTGGGCTGTATATGTCATTAATTTATATGTTCTTTCTGTTCTATCAGACATGTGGCTTTGAAGAAAGCTCTTTATTTTTTAATAACTAGTATCTAGATCAGCACTTTCTTATTCAGAAATTTCGTTAAATCAGTAGTTCTAATTCCTGTGTAGAAAGGATAGCCTATAAATATTCCCTACATAAAATAAATGCAGATTAAATTTTGTTGTACAGCCATGAAGAGCTCCTTTAGTTTCAGATGTGCAACTGAATTTCTCTTGGAATAGCCACTAGTGCATTAAGAAGCTTGCTAATAATTTTAGAAGTTACGCAAATAGATTGTGGCTAAAATTGCACCTTTTGGATTCTTAATAGTTGACAAATGAGTTGAATTATCTCTCTCGCATAGAAGCCTGGGGACATGTAATAGACTATCATACATCCTTTGTTGACAATTATTATCAAAAATGTATCTTATTTCAGCTTTAGTTCGAATTAATTTCCACTAGTGTAAGAACATCAATATTTACTTGAAATACAATTGGGAAGAGAGAATAAGGAGTGAGAGCCAAAGATAAAGAATGTAAATCTAAAATATTATGTGTGCATGCTTTTTATGCACTGTCTTTCCAAACTGCTGTCGTTGCACTCAAGAATTGAAAAACAAGACCACACCAGATTGCAGACATACTAGGGATCTTACCTAGATAAGAATAATTTAGTGTAGGGTTTTTTCCTACATTTTTCTTCTCCTGCTTCCAAGGTTCTCTTCAAAGAGATAGTCAAACCTTACCTATTTCCTATGTGTAATAGTTAAGCACCTATTCTGTGCTTTGGAACTATTAATACACTAAACACTGTGTGCTAAAATTGTTTCCATATAATTTAAAAAGTAACTTTTACTAAATATATTAAAATTCAGCATTTTAACACTACTTTTCTTCCTGTCTATAAACTGCATACGAGTTGACAGGAAGAAGGAAATTTTGATTCTTTAGTAGTTGAAGTTGCTTTTTCTTCAACTTGGAATCTGAGCTTCCCTGTTAATTTTTGTTAACTTCTCTCTCTGCTTAACATACCAGCAGAGCAACAGTGACTGTGTTTGTTCCTGGACTTTCCTAACAGCTTTTAAGATGTAAAATTCAGTGTTATATGGCCAAAGATCCTTAGATTATTGTTATTCTCTAGTAATAGCAGTAATACATAAGCAAACTCTGGAAAACATATCCCTTTAATACTGAGCGTGGTGGAAGAATGATTTGGTTTAAAATCTGGAATCATAATAAAAACACCCTGTTTTCCTTTTTGGAGAACACCTAGAACAGAATGGTTTTTATACCAGTTTTTTACTTCACATGGGGCAAAAAACTCCAAGACCAAACATTTTCACTGTTTTGTGCTAAGGTCTCACATGAAGAAGCTGCAAGATTTTTCAAGCCCCTGAAGACAATGGAGTTTTTTTTACATCTAACATCTCTTGTTAGATCTAAACCCCCTAATTTCTTTAGATACATTGATGGTACTGTAATGATTGAGNTTTTAATTTTATTTTTATTTTATAATACCAAGTTTGTCACATGGATTACTGTTTCTTCAGTTAATTTAATTTACTGACATTTAATTAAATGTCCATGAGCAATGATTTGTGAGTTTTCCAGGTCAGTTGCATACTTCTTTCTCCAAGTGTCCTACAATATATTAAGGAAAACTAAGATACCTGGGTAAGGGAGAGCTTAAGTTTTTCTGTATCCTGTAAGTGATGGCACAGAGGGGAACCAACGTCTCATTTAGCCTTTTTGGTGTTTACAGTTAAGTCTCTATATCAACAGGGCAGAACAATTTACAATATTTCTGGAGGAAATGCAACAAAATTCTTTTTTCTATTTCCAGCTACAATATTCTGTAAAAGCTTTTGTTATATAGTTACATAATTGCCTTTTTGATCTAATAAATATGCTTTATATCTGTATTTCTCTTAATATCCACTATTGTCTTGTTATCATCACAAGGATAATGACCTGTAATAGTGAGACAATCCCAGTGGTTTATTACTGAAATACTTCATAAGCTTATCATATTTTATTCTCTATTAAGCCTGCAAAACAGAACATGTTCAGATTTTTAACCTCCATTTTTCTCTGAAACTTGTAGACGAATCACATCTATATATTTAACTACACCATGAAAATATATTAAAAGTAGAGAAAGAGAACAAATTAACTATCACACTGACCAGGTTGTTCTAACAGTGGTTTAGTTTCAAATAGAGAAAGGAACATGCAAAACAGTTTTGAAAATAAAAAGAGAAATTTGAAAATAATTAAAATCTATGTCTTGATAAAGTATCACAATTCCATATTAATTTTGATGCTCACTTTTTTCCTAAAGAATTAAAGAATATGCATATAAAAATATTTAAATTGTCAATTAAGGTGGGCATTTAAAAATTAAATTATATTATTTCTGTTTTCTGTATCATTGTAGAATTACTATGCTTACCTGTTGCATATTTTTATTTTTTAAAGAAGGGTTGAAGCTCAGTCTTTCACTTTTCCTTTAGGCCATATTCTTGTGTTTCAAGTATGAATGGATATCTCAGAAACCTGTAGATAAGTTACAGAGCTAGGTTATATTATCTTCTAAATATGCCATTGCCTTAAACCAAATTGTACCCCACCCTCATATGGGAAAACAGATTATAGCAAAGGCTTTAATTATCCATATTCTACTGATGATTTAACTAATTTTAAAGTTATTTTTAGTAAGGGCAAAAAAGAGTAGATGTAAAATCCCATCATATTCTGTGTACCCTATGTATCTTTTTTGATGTTACACAGATTGCTAAATCCTAAATCCTGGTATTTCCCTTTGTAGGCTCAGCCAGATGTGGCATTAGCTGTTCCTGGGTCTTTTTTTTCTGTGTTGAGTGCACTTAAGCTCTTATGCAACCTAATACTTTCTGTCATTGGAATAATTTTCTGCTGTTAGCCAAATGAACACTCTGCTTCATGGCAGGGCTCTTTTCAGTTCCTGCAGTGGAGGAAAGTAAATACTGATGATACATTTTTTCACAGTGGCAGAATGTTTGTCAATTATCTTGCATTTTCTTTTATTTTGCACTATTGTACATTCTGTACTATTATATGTTCTGTACTATTATACATTTTGTACTATTATATATGTATAAATCAGTTTTATGTTTGGTATTTATTATTTTGAAAGACCTCTGCCTTGAAGACTGCTCTGATACCCTATTATTTTGTTTCTATGGAATTTAACACAAATGTTGCGTGATTGATATAAACACTTTGTATGCACATAGGGGCAATATTTACAAGATATTTAACATTCTTTAATTTCTACAGTCTTCATACTCTCTGAATGCTTTTACCTCCCAGCTGGAAAAATAATTTGTACACAACAAATAATATGGAAAACCTGTGTATAATGGGCAAAATTAAAGTAGATAATATAATAATTAGTATAATTTTGCAAAGTATATTTCAAATCTAAGCCCTTGAAAGCATACATAATTCATATTTCTTTCAGCTGCTTTTTAAAAGGTATCCTCCCAAATGTCCATCTATTAACACCCTGATTATTATGCTGCCAAATTGTTAAGATTATCAGTGGGTCTGTTTTCACATATTATAGTACACAAAGCAATGTATGTCTTGCTGAGATCTATCCTATTCAAGTTCCATTGCAAGCTTCTCTGGAATGTAGCTGTAGGTTCTATATTTCCATCAGCTGCCCCACATTCTTTCATCTGCTTAAGGCATCTTACTATCTATTCTAAAGCATGTTTTGTGGGAAAATTGATAAACAAAACCTTATTTACACTGGCTGTTTATAATTTACAGTAGGTTTTGCTGTTCCTTGGGGTTTTTCTTTGTATATGCAAAGAGTTTTTCAGCTCTCTAAAGGCACCTTCTTGTGCTCAGAAAGTGCAAGTATATTTGTAGTCTTAAATATAGGCACACAACTCACCTGAGGAGATATTTGAGACTATTAAGTTTTTTACTTGCAACTTATATAGTTTAGAAGAGAGCAATGAGTTTTTGCACCATTAATGAAAGATGATACTGTAGGCTTCTCCTCTGAAAAATATTGGTTCAGGTTCTGTCTTCTAGTGCTGGTTCTTTTGCTTTCTGGAGACCAACCCACTTTCCGAAGTACCGTGCTAAACTATGGTAAAATGAGGATCAAATTAGGTTTTGTTTCATTGGTCTGAAAGTGTTTCCATCTCGAAAAGGAATGAGTGGAGGTATTTTTCCCTCTTTTCAAAGAAGTGAAATGAACTTAATTCTATCCTGCCTCATGATGATTTGTTAAAGATATGTTTGTTTGAGGAATGCATCATTATTTTGTAAATGTAACAGCTCATATAAATATTTATTCTTCTCTATAGCAAGAATTAGTTTTTGAATGTAAGTCTGGCTTAGGTTGTTTGGGGAAAAATAAAGTGATAGTCAAATTAGATTTTTTTTTTAATATCACAAAGTTAAAATATA
>VXAU01003113.1:350346-366941 GCA_013399695.1 Formicarius rufipectus | reverse complement strand
ACAGCAGTGCCAGGACAGCGGGAGCTCCGCTCGGGCCCCGGCCCTTGTGCCCGGCCTGGCCGGCCGCTGCCGACAGCATCTGCCGTCACCTCCAGCAGTCCCCGTAGGTTTTGGGAAGAAGCAAAGGACAGCTCGCACCCATCTCTTCTCTAAACAAGGTTGCAGTTTCAGGTACAGTCTGTGCTAAGGAGAAGCAGCGTGCCACCCAAAACCAATTCTACCCAGCGCTTGGGACCGGTGCAACTCCTGTCCGTTTGCACAGGCAGCACTGCTGTCACGGCAACATTTAGTCTTAAGGATCCATCTCGAATCTCCTCTTCAAAATGTGTGAAGACAGTGGAAACGTGAACTGTAACTATTATACATCCCAATGGAGAAGCTCTTAAGCTAGATATATGTGGCACCTATAAGGATGACAGTACTGCCTGTATGTTTATAAGTACCATGGTTGATCAGTTTTGCAACCTGCTTTTTTGGCCAAAATATACATCTGCAGCGTTGTTTTATTTTTACTAGCTGTCTTATTAGGACCCATTATACTGTTGTCAGGTCATTTCCAACCTGGGAACTACTGCAAGCTTCCCATGATCCTGTGGCCCAGTCAGCTTTTCTATACGGGTGTCATCATGGGAGAAATAGACCAGAAGATCCTGCAGCCTTGCTTCACTGTTGACTCTGAGGTTCAGAGTGGACCTCCCTTGTTTCTAAACTCCTGATGAGAGCTTAGGTGTGGTTAGGTCAAATTGTTGTCTGAGACTTGGTCAAGAGGTCATATCTAAAGGATATAAAAATATCTAAAGCACTCAACAGGAGAGTCTCCCTTATGCTTTTGTGTCTTTTTTCTTTGTGTAAATAGCTCTGGCTCAATTCTAACTCAATTTTCCTTTGTATGTTTCATCCATATAGTAAGTAATAGAGTGAACCTTGCCATCAGACTTGGCAATACTTCAAGCCACCTAAATCACTCATTCATGACACAGCTCTTTTACTTTTCAAATAACCAGAGAGGTAACAATACTGAGAATTAGATATCCTTGGTTTCTCATCTATTTGAAATACAGTGATAGAGCTCATATGTTGTGTCTTCACAGATCCTATGTGCAGACACAAGTGTTTCTTCAAAGAGAAAGATTATAGTGCTTTTAAAAAGTTGTAGGTTGCTGCATCATTTGTTCAATGTGTCAGCTAGATTGGAATACACCTTCGTAATCAGAATAGATGAGGGCAGGGTTTCTTCAGTGTTGCATCATCCAGTCATATACAAATACCATTTATAAAAGAATTCAGTGGAACCACATGATGTAATCCTGAGTATAACCTGGCTTTGTACTGACTGAAATGTCATCTATTTCACGAGATGGGAGAATTGTTGTGCTGATGCCAGGGAAGGGAAAAGACCATCATAGCAGTCTGTTCTGTCCCCTGTGACCTGATACAGTGTGTATGCCTGGTTGCTAAACTCTACGTCCACAGTTGGAAAAACCACCAGAAGGTTTCACTTCACATCTACAGATCAATTGAGCAGTACATGAATTACCACCGTGAACTTGCAGGGGAAAAAATGAGTTTGCCACACACGGCTACACAGTTTATGCGTTTGGCTACATTTTTGCATTATGCAAGAGGGCAGTCAGCAGAGGATGCCACTTTAACACCACCTCTTGAAAACCTATTCCAGTTGCCCCCAAGGTACCCTTGATGTAATGTTACTTTTAATTGCTCTGTATTGCCACAGTATGAAGTGTCCTTGTATATTCTCGTGCATTGTATACTTGACCCTTCACTTAGATGCATTTCTGAAACTCTTCTGTTCTTTCAGCTTACTGCCTTGTACAGATGTAATTCTGTTCTATCCATTGGCATCAATCCTCTTTGTAACATTTTTATTGCTTTCTACTTTTCTGTGTTTGGGATATAGTGGCCCTTTTGAACAGCCAATTTATCTTGTTTTCAAAACAAGCAATTTTATGGTCCATATGTTTTTAGTAAAAAACTAAAATTCAAACACCCAACAAAGAATAATGCACAATATGCCTAAGCAATGGAGAATATTCTTTAAGGCCATTTCTTTGACATAGATGATGGAAGTTCTTAGGTTAAAGTTGTTGACCTAAAGTTTGGTTCCTGTACATTTACAAACAGTAGAACACAGGGGATTACAAGGAGATGTTCATTACTGGTTTTGTGAGGCAGATACTGCAATATCATATCTAGTTCTGTCATCAGTATTTTGAATAAAAGGTTGCTTGGCAGTATGCTCAATAGTATAGTGTATCTTGGTGAAGGGCAAAGAATAGAACAAAAGCAAATAGAGAGTAAGAAGAACTGGATAGAAAACAAGCCTGAAAATAAATTTAAGTGTGAAAATGAGTAGTCCTTAGCATGAATATACCAAGAAAGTGACAGGTAACATTTTATAATCTTGCAAATTTAGATTGAGTGTTTATTCACCAGCTTTTTGGGATTGGTACTGTGGTAACCTCTTTGGTTTTCAAAGGTCAGAGGGGAAGACATCTGCCTTAAGCTGTTATGATTCCATTATGTTCCTAATGGAATCCAGAAGATAGGCAGATTTTTTTTATCTGTGGCAGTGCACATGAATTCAAAGATGTAAAGATAGTCATTTTTCTTTCTCCCTTGAAAGAAACATATCTTTTCTATCTCAGAGGGAAAGCATCATCTTTCCAGGAAGAAAGTGGGTTGGCATAAGCTCTTTGTCCCTTAGGCCACTTCCACATGTTCATCTTTGCTGAACTCCGTGAGCAGTTCCATGCAGGGCAGGAGCCTCTGGAAGGGGGACTTTCTAAGCCACTACTGAAGATAACAACAGCTTTTCATCCCTGAAAATTTACCTCCTCAACCTGCAACAACACATCAAATGCTAAAGTAGACAGAGACACCTTTTGTTGCTGAATCAGGTCCATATCCATTTCTGCATTCTGACACTAAAATTTTTCAGTTTCCTTCATCTTGCACATTCCTGAACTACACTCACACCTCTATGCTTGAGCTGGAACTTCAAATTTTGCAAAGAGTAGGTCTCATTTGACATAGATTTTAACATTGAATGTTCAGCCAAATCTGTGTATGAGTATGTGAACTTATCCTGTTTCTACTGTTGAATATAGACTGTGATATTTGCATTCTTACTAAACAGCAAAATGTGCTTTTTTAAAGATAGGTCTATGAAAGTGAAAGAGTTTTTCTTTTTGCTGTTTTCAGATGCTGAAATGATGTTTAAAGTGCACTGCATGGTCCCATATACCCTCTCCTGAAACAAAAGCAGAGCATTGAAAAAAAATTAACCAAGGGAGAAAGGGAAAAACCGACTGGTAAATACAATGAAATGAAATTTGGGAACACATGTAGACTGTGATGGAAAGTAAAACAGCACTAGAGTTGGAAATGTAGTGTCTCTGGATCTGAGGTTGATATTGTGTTGGGACTGAACTGTTAAATAAATTGAAGTTGATATCTGTCATATTGTCAATATAGTTTCACAGGTAAGTTCCTGGGTATTTATTTGGACTGAAGAAGCAGATGTTAGCTGTACATCTGGTTAGGGATTTTCTGATGATCTACTTATGTGCATGAGAAAATGATAACATTTCAAGGTCTCACTGGTTGTTGTGCATACTGTCAGTAAATCTCTCCAATTGTTTTGTTTGTTGTTTTGGTTTTGCTATTTGTTGTTTGGGGTTTTTTTAATGTTTCCAATTATTGAAATTGCTTCTACATTTTTAAAAGGAAGGGAGTATTATCTTCCATGACTTTCTGCTAAATTTTATATGTGATTAGGACAAAACATTTAAAAAGATTAAAACTTCAAAATTCAAGTCTAAAAATTTGAGACATCTCAATGTATTTTTTTATAAATGGATCATAAAAAAGTCTGAATTTTTTATCTTTGGAATATCTTGGGAATGGAAGTTAAAATCTGATTTAGGTTGGCAAAACTGTTTTCTGCCCATGGAAGCCCACACCTGGGAAAATTGATCATGGACATACAAGGTAGATAACATTGAAACAGAATCTGAAACATTGCAGGATAAAGCTTTTTTATGTCAAAAACTGCACTACTTTGGGAGAGGTTTTTTGTTTTCTTTATTCACTGTGCTCAAAACTGATCTCACTATACTTGAAAAATTCTGGGTTAGGACAGCCTGTGTTTATCTCAACGTATGCTTGGAGGATGTTTGTTATGGCTTGATGATAGAATAACTGATGCATTCAGATAAGCGTGAGTATCTTGGCATTGTTGTGCATATTTGTGCAAACTGTCCTCACTGGTGCTCTGGTTATTAGGAGCACAGTCCGTCTGGAACAAGACAGTCATTGCTGCTTAAAATTGCTGAGAGACGTTTCCCATTCTGGGAATACTAAAAGTGAGGTAGTCATTGTGCCTAAAGGAGGACACAGCACAGGTTTATTCAGTAATTTCTTAATGCTACTTCTTAGATGATTTCTGAATAGGGTATCCTGTATGAAGGACATTTTTTTACAGCTTACTAGCACTATTTCACTAAGCAGTCTCCTGAATGTCACTGTTACAAAATTCTACAGAATCCTGAGCTGCCGTGACCTGAAATCTCAGGGTTCTAGAATTGCCCTTTCTAATAGTATATAATGTATATATTTCCTATTGTATCAGTTTAGAGAAAATTAAGAAATTTGTTGGTCTAGAAACCAAAGAAGGAGACAAGCCTCCTTTAAATTCAAAACAAAANGAACTAAACAACCAATTTTGTGGGCAACTCCCCCCGAACATGGTGCAGTCTCTGCTCCCATTGGGCACAGCAATATTTACGGACAGCAGGTGGCAATGTCGCTCGGTCGGTGCTGGGCGGCCCGCGGGGGGTGGGCGAAGAGGCCTCAGTGTGTCTCTCCGGGATGGGCAGTGTGGAGTCAATGGAAAACACCACACAGAGAGGGAAAGAGCTGAGATTCTTTTCCGTGGGCAAAACTCCCTCCTAGACCTTGGCTGGAGGAAGGATAGTGCCCTGAGCTGGGCTACCGCCGACGCTGTGGGGCTCCTCACGCCCAGGCCAGCAGCTCTCTCAGGAAAACCCGCCACAAAAACCCCAGGTAGCAAATCTCTCTCTCTCTCTCCGAAGCACCGGGAACTCCGAAATCCAGGGATTGGGAAAAACGGGAGAAAAGGGAAGGAGACCAACTCGCAGGGCAGAGAGTTCTCTGAGTAGACGTCTCTCCCCCTTCCACAGAAGTCCTTCCTCCCCTGCAAACCGAAAACCAAGTCTCCGCATCACTTACCACTCCCACCCCAGTCATTACTGTTGCTAGGTAGCACCTTCAGTCATCATCTGCCCCTTCTGTTATTTAGTAGTGGAGAAAGATACGGGCCACCTCGTTCGGTGGTAGAGGAAAGAAAAAGTCCACAAGATTCTAAAACTATAACACCTCTTTAGAAATGATTGCATGATTTTCACTATTTAAGTGTGGATAATTTTCAACAGGCATTTACTGTGTTTGCTGTATTTTTGTAATTTTTTCAAAACTAGATTGATAATTGTTAGAAAAAATGTGTGCTATTAAAATCAGTTACACTGTATTTTAGTTACTTTTTTATTATAACATATTTCTTGAAGTACTGTTCACTTATTAATGCATACAAGCATAACTGATTTACAAGCTTTGTTCTTTTACACATCAAGAGTGGGTTATATATGTTAATGGTTTTGTGGCTGCTATCCAGGCCTCCATGTCATTTCCATTGAAATTCTTCAGCAGTTTAAAATATAATCCAGGTCATAGGAATTAAAGAATCAGATATTTGTGTTGTGATTTATGCATGATTTTGACCTGTAGGAATGTCTTAGTATTTCTGTGAGCAGATACAGCCTAAAGAAAGAGTCTATTAACTGTCCATCAACACTAGTTTCTAAAGCTTATGGAATCAAAGCAGAGAACAAGCAGAGTGGCCAAGACAAAGTAAGGATGATGGAGACTTATTTGTGAGCTAAGCAATATCTGATAGTATGGAAAGGGCACAGGTTTACAGGCAATTTTAAAATGAAGCTAAAAATTTATCAAGGTGCTAGATATTTCTGAAATGATTACTGATTTTCTTCTCTGATATCTAAAAAGATGGTAACTGAGCTTGTCAGATTAACTAGTCCCACTATCACTAGTTTTACCATACTTTTATGTAGTTTGACATTTTTATCCACAAATTTTGTTGTACAGTATAATTTGAGTAAATTAAATTGTGGTTAACCTAAATTATTTAATGACTGCTGAATGAATACTAAGACCACACAGAGATCCAAGTAAAACTTAGGTGAGAGTGTTGAGACAAAGATATAAGACAATTGTTAAACACTGCTCCTGTATTCTTTTATGAGAGTTTCCTTGCTTGTAATGATTTAATGAGTTAAAAGAGACTGCCTGTAGGAACAGGGATGGATTTCTTACCTAAATTATCATTGATCTTTTAATGTTTATCAATGTCAGTCACTGCTGCTGCTTTGGTTTCACTGCATGACATTGAAAAGCCAGAGCTAAGAATAACATGAGGGAATCTAGTATTTTACGCAGGAGGGAAATGTATGAGGTAATGGAATGATGCAGGGGATCACAATGGAAAGAGAGAAGATTCATAGGAAAGGAATTTATTGCCAGGACTACTGCAATTTCATCATAATTTCTTTCTTGAAAATGTCTGGATTTAAAATTTGGACCTAAACAGTTCAGCAGGCTGTGTTTTAAGATATTGGAAGTATATTTTCCTTTCATTTACAGTCACTGTTTTGCAATCTTAACTTCACTTTATCATGGCTTTTCAGTTTGGAGTTCAAATTAAGTAAAGTTTCATTTCATTTTAATTTTCAATGAAGACTGGTAGACCATGTAACCACACAATACATACTATAGGAACACTGAAGTTCTTCCATACAAGCCTTGTAAACAATTTAATGAAAGTTCACTCTTGTACCAGTTACATCATATGTTTATTTAGGATAACCTCATAGAACTTAATATACACAGGAAACAAAACTTCTGTTCCTGTGTCTTACTCCTTACTGTGTCTTGCTCCAAAATACAAAAAAATAACTACACACAAAAAAGGCTTCGTCGCTGAATATTTCTTCAAGTAATGAAATAAAATGTCCTTTCATTTAAACTACAATTTAGGCTTAATCACAGGGTGAAAAAGTGTATCTTTTCCCTGTCATAGTAGACAAACATCTCACCATGAAGCCCTACACAATGCTGCAGCATTGTCACCCTGGGTTATATAAACAAGGAAATTGTAAGATAGAGTAGGAAGACATTTCAAACAGATTAACTGTGCTTGATTATGGTTAAATTTAATGGATCTTGACATGATGAAGCATGTGAAGAGAGTCTTAAAAATAACTTGATTAATGAATTTCAGGGATATAAAATAACATAACACTGAAATTATACAGAAGTATAGACAGACAAACAAGAAAAAATAAATATAAAAATAAACATAACTGATCTTTATCATGCTATATATTATCAAGAATAAAGTGGGGGTTTTACGAAAAAATAAAATTAAAAAGAAAACTGCATGTGGAAATCAGACAGAGAAATAAGACACATTTTTTTCATCTTTCCCCTTGAAGTCTTTCAAATTTGTATGCAGGTGTCTTCCAAACACAAGTGGATGATTTTCTAAAAGTTGTATATTTGGTACTACACATTATTAGGTTCAATAAGAAAGCATCAGGCTAATATGGGTCTGTGTTTTAAAGACAAGCTAATGGATTTGTCTCTGAAATCTCTCTTCCAGAAGTCTGGAGGCAGATTTGTTTCTCATTTTTCAGGAACTTATCAACAATTTTCTGCTAACTCCAGAACTAGGAGACAACTTGGTTGTCTTTTTTTTGTAAGTATGAAGTTCTTGGATGTGCATATTTTTCAACTGCCTAAAACCTAGTTTTTGAAGGTTTATTTGGTTTCTTTTTTATCCTGAGTCTAGAACCCAGTCCTCTAATTGCCTTTGCATAGGTAGCAAGACTAACAAGAAGCTTTACTGTCCAATTTACAAAGGCCCTTGAAGGATCACACATCTTAGCAAAAGAAGTATCAAAAGGTGCCTATAGAGCCTAGAGAATTTTCCATGCATTCTTAAACTGAGGCAGATTAAAGAACTCAATCTGAATTTAAGATTCTGAGAGGTACTATTTAGTTGTCAGCAAAAGCAAGGACAACCTATGTATCAAGAAGTATTTTAATATGTCTGCACATTGTCCACAGAGAGATAGTGTTGGAATAGCAACCAGTATCATCAGATTCTGAGTTGTCATGGGCCAACTGCAGCATGCATTGTGACCAAAACCTGCTGTGCTATATATTCAGTCCCCTACTTTCCTTTACTTCATGTTTTGTTAATAGCTGCTCTGTTAGTAGATAATAGGACTATCTGCAGCTCTGCACAACTGGATAGGACAAAGCAGAGTAAGACTGGCCATTGCTAGCTCTAAGCTACAGAGATGCCGTTGCCTGAACGGACCACTGTGTGTTCATTTGGGTTTGAGATAGGTACCTGCCCTTAAATATAACCTATGTGGGATCTATTCCTTCTACCTAGAATGAGTTAAATCAAAAGTACCTTTTTGAGTGTACTGTTTATCCCCAAGGGAAAATTTAATCTGTACTGTTCTCTGGTGCAACAGTTACTGGAGAAATTCCAGTCTTCACCTGGAGGCTTAGCCAATAAGGCACAGAATAGCTCTTCTTTCACGAGATTCTGCAGGGTAGCAGGGCATGTATATAGAGAAAGATCAATGACAAAAGTTGAGCTCCTGATACGCGATGCCGTACTCCTTCTTTTAGTGGGTGTCCCCTGAGTCAGGCAGTCTCCTTTCTGTAAGTTGCAGGAGCTGGAACTTTGTGAGTCAATATCTATGGACAATCAGAAAATCTGGTCTTCTGGGTGGCACCAGTGTCGCTATACTGTGATGGTTTCAGCACAACTGTGTACTAAGACAATGAGAGATAAAAGATTGATAAATATTTCACTCTATGATTTCAAATTTCTTTGTGTTCATTCTTTAACCTGATACTGAACATCTGTTAAAAAAAAATGGGGCCAAAACAACAGTTAAAAACTGATAATGTGCCTGAATCAACTAATGTATATCTAGAAATATATATCCCTAATACCAAAACATAATGATGGAGTGCTGTGCTGGCAGAGGAATGCTGCTATGGTACATAGGGATCAGTTGAAGTGGCGAAAGAAAATGCTATTTGTTAAAAATTATTTGTTTCAATGAATAAACTATAGCAAATTTTGCAGCACACAGCACAAAGAAGTATTTAGCTTTTTCCTGTATTACTGATAAGGACTAACAATAACCTTTGTGATGTTAGGATTAGTTTTCGTGCATTATGAAAACAGCACACACAACAGTTTCAGGAAGCTGCTCCAAAACTTCTAAGGAAAAGCCACTTCCTATTTAGGTTTAATTCAGAAACTCTTGAAGTACAACTGGAAACGGATTTTGCTTTCACAAGTGAGTGGATCAAAATAAATATAGAGATTCAGCCTTTTCTGTGATGCAGACAGATAACATATCTGTGATTTAATCCTGCCTATATGCTACACATTTCATGTAAATACTGTTTGTCCCTTTGCTATCACAATTTGTCATATAATAGTTATGGGTCAGGGTAAAGAGTCACTTTTAGTGTTTCTAAAAGTACAAAAAAAGATACCCTTTCCCTTTGTGTTATTCAGCCCTACTCTGAAGGCAAACCTTTGCTAAGGAAGCAAATCAATGGACTTCAGTGGCTATCTTGCAGGTATTAGAGTAGCAATGTATTTTAGAATTATCTACAATTCTATGTGTTCATCCCATGCCATCTGAATACAGCACTGTTTTTGAAGCATATTTTTTACTGCAGCTTTGCAAAGCGGAGCAAGACTATTATTTCCATATGGCGTGCCGTGGAATGAAGCGTAATTTTAACTCATGATACTCTGTGGAAAAAAAAATGCAGTCTTGCTTTAAACATAGTATATATGTAAGATTTATACTTTTGCAGTTAACCAGCTACAGAGACACAAATTAATTTATTTAAAGCTGAATATCATACCAGAGCACTTTACAGCTGAGACAGTTTCTCATAAATTATGGACCACATTGTTCTGTAATAGAGCAGGGAATTGAATGTAGGTATTGCCAATATCAAATTAGCTCAATAACCACTTGCCCCCCACTTGCCTCCTGCCTAGAAAGAAAGAAAATGCTCTCTTCTGAGGAGGAGGCCATGCATGCATGTGTGTTGGTGCAAACCTTCAACTGCTTCTTTCCATTCAGACAGGGAGCACACAGCATGCAGAGAACTTTATAAATGTCTATATAATGTGTTACAAGTTGAGGGCTTTTTTAATAAATCCGGTTTATTTTAAGAAATTTGATGAAAATAATAGTTTGAGGTAACTATATCTCCTTTCTTTAAGACACTGAGATGTGAAAGTCCTCACAGATATAGTAAAGAGCAGGTATTTGTCTAAAGCTTGACTCATTAAGATCCTAGGTGGTCCTGTTTGGCTGGTCCATATTAATTGCAGCACTGACATTTGGGGTCAGAGGATCATGGTACAGCTGGTCTGTATTACTTTGAACTAATCTCAGGTGATGTGGTCTAGGAAACAGTTAATTATGTTTTTCAGCACTCCAGTGACTCACATCTTCAAGATCAGGATGATTGATCTTTGTGCATTGTAGACCCTTGCAGCTGTTCCTTATCATAAGCTCCCTTCACAATAGTTAAATATATTCAATTATGTTTCATAAATTATGTGAGTCCTCAACCAGCAATGTGGTATCTCACAGCAAGCAAATAAAAATCATACAGGTACAAAGCTCTACTGGAAACTCTGGGGCCTGTGAAGGGAAAAGAGAGTAGCAAGTTATCAGAAAACATTTTTTCTCATTTCAGTCAATCCCACCTCCCCAAGGGTTTCAGTTAAACCTTAGAATATGTTACCTTTTTAGGCATTTTGCAGTAGATAACAAACCAGGAAATGAAAATACCGGCTATTAATATACAGATTTGAAGTACATTTACTACCAGCACTTCATTAAATGGAGTCAGTAGTTGGTGGATTACATAGGTGCTTTCCAGTGAAAAATCATCTGTTTTTCCAAAAGCCAAAACAATTCAGTGAGGAATGCCAAATATTATATTCATTACGAATATTTATGTTAATTCAAGAGGATATGAACAATGTGCAGAAGCCAGGAAATTGAATTTTATGTTTTTCACAGCACTTGTCACTTAACTGCATTGTAGCCACAGCAGCATATCCTTACAGCATTGATCCAATAAAATTCAATGTCTCTGCAGAGGGGCTCGATGTCAATAACTGTGAGAACTTGCATTTTGTATTTCCTGAGTCTGGCATATTTAAATTTTCATCTATAACACTAGATTAAATTAAATCTTTATGTTGAATATATGGTAAGAAGCTGGATTAAGCTCTGAGTTCTCTAGTTAACGCTCACAAAGTGCTTCTTGTAATAATATCGCTTGGATTATTTATCCTGTATACTGTTCATGAAGATAGATGTTCAACATTTCCTCCAGAACTCTTCGTCAAAAGTTTATTCTGCCTGGGAAAAAGTTCAGCTGTTGTCACAGAAATGTTTCATTGCAAAGCTGAGACCACTTCCCTTATTCCTTTCAGGAATACAATAACAAATGTTTGGAGGGATAGGAATCACATGACATTCATGAATATTATCCAAAAGATTGTTATTTTTCAGAAGAGAGGCAGGGATTTACTACATTTTAAAAATGCATTTTCAATGTTTTAGCTGGGGATATAGAATAATAGTTTCATATTACTACATTGTATTTTCTTTTTACTATATTCTCTTTTTACTGCATTTTATTAAAATATTGAGTTCTCTACATAAATATTAGACAGGGATTTCAAAAATATTTTTAAAATATATTTTAAACATCAAATAAACAAATTTTCATTCATATGCATGCATATTCTGTTCTTTTTCTACAATACTATGTATTTTAATGACAAAAATACTCACAGAAACTCAAGAAACTTCAACAACACAGTCAAATATGCATGTAATATAACTTAAATTTATCCATTTAGGGTTTTTCTTTGATATCACACTTAAGCAAATGATCTGGATAGCAAATTTTAATGTTTGTTCATGATAAACAGAAGTTTAAAAAGTAGCTAGAAAATAATTAAGTAATTTTGGCTGAAGAATAGATTGGATTTAACTAATCTACTTAAAGACCTTTCCACAGACAAAAAGCTTAAAAAAAGAAAAATAATAATTTCATAGTTTTTTTGAGATCTTGTAAATATTCTACATATGAAAACAGCAGCTTTCTTACTAACATGATTCTTCTCATATGAGATTCTGATATTTACATACATCATGCACTCTTGATATTATAAATTTCAAAAGTTCTAAACATTTTTTCTGGATGCAGTTGACCTTTCTAATTCAAAAATACATGTTTCAAAGAACAGCCTATTCAGGGTATCGCTTATCTGCCAATTTGTTCTCCTGTAAGTTCATCACTTCATTTGCAGTGAATTAAACATCAGAGATACAGAATAAAAGGAAGATCCACCATGTTTCCTGATGATAGTTTAGTACATGGGTTGCTTTGCATCAAAAATCTCAATACTGATATTGTTCTGCCATGGGGAAAATGGTGGTTAGAAATAAGAAGACATGATAATGAAGGCAAATCAGTCATCTCTTTTGCGACACTCATTCATATCTTTATTACGTACAGTTCTTAACTAACAGAGGAGGGACATTTTTAATTCATTTTGACTACACCCTGACCAAAACAGAAGATATGAACTGTGATGTGGGCCAGTTCTGAAACATAATAAATCAGCATTGAAACATGTGGACTGACAAGTCATTGTATTAAAAATGTTCAACTATGTCACATCCCCGTCTCTGATGCTTGAGACTGTAATAGACACAGGAAAATTTGCTAGCATGCTTCACAAGGATTGCCTTAATGTAAGACAAGGTATGGCAACTGGATGTAACTGTAGCAGATAATTTGAAAATTATCTTAGTTACAATGAGGTGAAGACAAATTTAATAGGTTAGTTTATGTGCAACATCTGCAAATTCCAGGTTTTTCAGAGTACTATGACCTACAGACGATTTATTGCACTTTCATGTAAGAAGAGAAATAGATTAATTTACTTTATTTTGCAAGCAATTAATTCAAAATTAAAACTATTATTTTCTGTTTCTTTTGCTCCAAGCCTTCTTACCAGGATCACGTCTCCAAGGTAGTGTTACTCAGTACTGAAGAGACAGCTAAGCCAATGTATGTTTCACAACAGTAATGGATCCATGGTGAAGTGATGAGTGAGGCAAATCAGTCCCACTGCTGGCCAAGGCTGAGCCCATCAGCAATGGTGGTAGCACCTCTGGGATGTAGTTAAGAAGGTGGGGCAAAAGCTGCACATTGCTGGCAGAATTCAGAAGAGAGGAGAGAGAATATGTGAAAGGAACAATTCTGCAGACACCAGGATTGCTGAAGAAGGAGAGGGAGGAGGTGCTCGAAGTGGTGGAGCAAAGACTCCCCTGCAGCCCATGGTGCAGACCATGCTGAGGCAGGCTGTGTCCTTGCAGCCCATGGGGGTCCATGGTGGAGCAGAAATCCACCTGCAGCCTGTGGAAGACCCCATACCGGAGCAGGTGGCTGTGACCCCACGGGAAGCCTGTGCTGGAGCAGACTCCTGACAGGACCCATGGCCTCATGGTGTGAGGAGCCTGCACAGGAGCAGGCTTTCTGGTGGGGCTTGGGACCCTGTGCTGGATCCACACTGGAGCAGCTTGTGAAGAACTGCAGCCCATGGGAGGCACCGCACGTTGGAGCAAGGGAAGAGTGTAGGGTACTCCTCCTGAGGAGGAAGAATGGCAGATGCAACATGTGATGCAACCTCCACTGCCCATCCACCTGTGCTGCTGGCAGGAAGGAGGTAGAGGACTCAAGAGCAAAGTTAAGTCTGAGGAGAAATGAGGAGAAGGTATTTTAAGAATGGGTTTATTTCTCATTATCCTACTCTGTTTTCATTGACTTCAGGAGCAGTGGAATTAATAAGATCCCTGATACTGAAGTCCAGGTACATTAAACTAGTTTGGTTTTGATTTTTTGTTCCACTGTTGCTTCTCTGTTCCAGTGCTATTGAAAAGTTATGCAAAATGCTGGTCCACACTAATTACAGAATTACTTTATATCCTTCCCCCTGAACTCTTTGAACTAATCAAACTAGACATACATTTGTATGTCAGTTCATATGAATACCATATTTCTTAATGCACTTAGCAAAGGCTCCTCTAAGTGAGTTATTTGAAGTGCCTTAGATTGTCAGTGGTGAGAGAGAGGCACCTCTGTGTGTATTAGGAACTGACTCACCCTTTGGGGCTTCTTGTCTCACTTCATTGTCTACACAGGGATGCTAAATAAACATGTTCTCCAGTCCTGTACTCTGCTATCATTGTTTGGGGAATTTGTGCCAGCATTCATGCTTTTTAAAAAGTTTTTATAGTGTTTTCAAAATGGTCTTGCTAGTCTGATCACACTCCCAGGTTCAGAGAGAGCTAGCTGCTGGTTTTCAAATAATGATTTTGAAAATTCCAGTAAATGTCTACTTCAAGGTTTTTTTCCTCATAATTCAATGACCTAATATCCTAAGACTGATGGCTACCACTTCCATGCATGTGTTCATGATTAGATTTTGGCTTAAACCACTCGAGAACAGGAAACTTGTTTTTGACATCTACATGTAAACAAGAAGCTCTGGACTGCTTTAGAGCTCTGGCTGGGTGGAGCCCCTAGAGGTGGTGATACTCTGCTGCATTTGTCACCGAACAAGGAGGAAAAGTGATTAGGGCAGGTCCATTTCCACTACAAGTGTGTAGCAGGTTGGAGCATTTCAATTAAGGCAGATCTTGTTTGAAAGGAAAAATATTGGGTTTTATTATCCTCTGCTGACAAAGTAGGTGACAAAAGACTGAACTGAATGTGCCAGGGGAAAGAAGGTAGTACAACTGTTTCTGCAGGTTTTCAGTAAAATGACTCAAAATACTGATGACCGTGATTCGTGGGAGATTTAGGTTTTGGCTTTCGGATCTGCTTTTTGGAGGGTTGTGGTTGTTTGGGTTTTTTTCCATAGACTGTTAGTAACACCAAACTTTCCAGTGCAGTTTATTGAAACTGCACAAACAAGATAATTTCTGCTTTTTTTTAATTTTTAGGTCTTTTTTTTTTTTTAATTTTCAGGAATTTTATCATCTGATAATATTTACTGAAAATTTACATAGCAGGATATTTTCATTGAAGTACACAGGACACTCCATAAATTAATTTGAATTCAGATATTCTTGTTCTCTTCTGTGTTAGTCTTCGTCATGTATTACTGTGCCTCTTTTGTGGGCCTTACTGCTTTATATACTGGTGACATATTGAAGATTTGCATTATAGGAGAATCTTGCAATTTTATATGTTGTGCTCCTGCTGGATGGTAATGAGAAGAAGAATAAAAACGTGATGGAAATTGATTCCTCAGGAATACTTTGCAGTTGATAATCAAACAAAGGAAGAGCATTCAGGATATATTCACTGCTCCCATGCTGCAAGAGGAGTGTAAAGTTATTGTTGTACTGTGTTATCCCTAAATGCATATTCAGAGCTTTAGTTCTAGATCTGTTTGACATATATAGAGCATGTGACAAGATCTTCAAAAATTTTCCACTTTCTCAACTAGCCTTCAACACTTGTAAAATAAACTGACTACTGAGTGCCATGTTAAAGCTCCAGTCTCTCCTTTTTTAACAGTAATATGTTGACAGGGAATAGATTCAAGACTCTGGACTGAATTAGGCTGACAAAGTCTTGCAATATTATTAAGTAGTGAATGTTGTTTGTTTTGGCCTGCTTCCTGAAGTCTTGTTCTTTTTTGCTTACCTTTTTTCTCTATTCTCAGGGAAAAATTATTTTTCCCAAGTAAAATCAAGTGGCTGAAAATATGGAAGATGGATGAGATTAATAGTGCTATTCAGTTCTAATGAAAAAACATGTCCTTTCAGCAGCAGAATTGAACATTTTTATTATCCAAAAATATGATTGTCCTTTTCACATTTGAATGGTGTCATTTCATAATTTTGCATAGCCTGTACATATGTAACATGTGTCTGCAGTAAACCATTTAAATAAAAACTGATTAATTAGAATTTTTAAAGATGTGTAGACTCAATGTTTTAATCTAAAGAAGTTCCACTTTTAAAAAGCTATTATTAGTTTCAGTTCTTCAAAGTGGCTACTGTCTAAGGGCTTAAGCAGTTGAGGCTGTTGTATAATTGGGGTTGTATTTCTAGAAGAAACGATGTTTTTTAAAAAATTTATCTAAAGATGGATTAACTAAGATATTACATTGCATGTTATCTCTATGTATGTGAGAGGGGGAAAAGTATCCCAAAAACTGAAATGCTACAGAATTCCAAAGAAATGCTGAGAACCTGATCCTCGGAAAAAAAAAAAAAAAAAAAAAAAAAAAAAAAAAAGATTGGAAGCAGCTT